>VSMD01027131.1:0-192396 GCA_008750895.1 Mirza zaza | reverse complement strand
TCTGCCCCGTTCTCCTGGGATCACCGTGCCAGCAGCACCTGGGAGGGCTGGCGGGCAGAGAGCTCACAGTCTGAGTTCCCCTTAGTCAGCTGTGGGGCCCCAAAAGGGAAGGTCCCGTTCCCTGGAGGTGCCTCCGGCTGGTGGCTATATTGTCTCTCTGTCTCTCTGGGCAGCCGCGGGTAGAGTCGGGGGAGGGGAGGAGGAGGCAATATGGCGTCTGCCGCGCGGCTCGGGTCTGTGCACACGGAGGTGCCCGAGGGAGTTGGGAGCCTGGCGCTGCGTCCGCTACTGGCTTACTGCTCACTGGCGGCGGTCGTCGCTGGGCTGGTGTCCGCAGGTCCCTCCGCTTGCTGGGGAGCCCACCAGCAGTCCGGGATGCAGGGGAGGGGAAACGGCAGATCCACCTACCCTTCCCGCTGGTCTCCGGGCTGCTTCGGGGGTCCCAGCCTCCAGTTCTCCTCTGCGACCTCCTCCCGTGGAGTCTCCCGTGGTCTCAGGTACTCCTCCTGCCGACCCTCATCCGATGTAGGCTCGTCTTCTTGCTTCTTTCTTCTAATTTCTGCTAGAATCTGTCTTTTCTGCAGAGACAGTCTGTCTGGCGGTGTTTCTCATCCGCCATCTTCTGGGCGGGCTCTAGGAATAACTAACTCTTAACCACAGATGTGCAAGCTCTACATACAGAACAGCACAAGATATTATTGGAAAGCATTAAATAGCACCAAAGTAAATGGAATGATATTCATGTTTTTGGAGAGGAATACTTGATATCCCGAAGTTATTAATTCTCTCCAAATTCTAAATAACAGCTGAATGGGATTTTTATTGAAGTGGAGTGGGTTGGTTCTAAAATTTATGTGGAAGAAAAAAGGATCAAAATAGCCCGAAGCATAATGTAGATGGACTTGCCCTGGCTCATATAGAGACTTTTTATTAATGTAAGTATGTAGCATTTATGCACTGGGTATTGGTGCAAGGATAGACAAATTGACCAGTAGAACAAAATAAAGAGTCCGGGAAGAAGCCTACATCCTTATGGATCTTTGATATATAACAGAAGTGGCACTGCAGATAACTGGGGGAAGAAAACACTATTTAATTTTTAATAAATGGTTCTGGAACACCTGAATATCCACATGGATAAAATTGAAATTGGATTCTCACCTCACACAAAATGCAAAAATCAATTCCACTTGATTAAGTACTTAAAATGTGAAAGGCAGAACTTTAATACCTTTAAAACAAAATATAGGAGACTATCTTTCTAACCTTGGAATGTCTTAAAACATAAACACTCATGAGAGAAAGAGTTGATAAATTTGGCTACCTTAAAACTAAAACTTCTTCAAAAAAATGCCACAAAGAAAATAAAGTCAACTCATGCTTGGGAGAACATATTTTAATACATCTAAACTGCAAAGAATTAGTATACAGAATATGCAATGAAATTCTACAAATCTATAAGATAGACGATCACATACAATTGAAAAATAGGCAAAAGATATGAACTGGTATTTCACAGAAGAGAAAATATGCACAGCATACAACCATAAGAAGAGATAGTCTGTCTACTAGTAATCAGGGAAATACCAAGTAGGACCACAATAATAAGATATTTTATGCCCACTAGATTACTGAAAAATTAAGCTGGACCATATCAAGTGCTGGAGAGGATGAGAATAAATGGGAAATCTTATATATTGCTGGTGGGAATGTATACTGGTATAGCCATGTTAGAAAAATATTTGGCATTGTCTTGAATGCTTTTTGATGCACAAAGTGATTTTTATGAGATGTTCAAATGGATTCATAACAACAAAAACTAGTAACAACCCAACATGGAAATAATGGAATATTGAATAGCAGTGAAAATGAATATACTCCAATTATGTGCTACAGCATAGATGAATCTTAGAAACATTACGTTGGTTAAAAATAGAAAATTGTAGAAACCTATTAAGGATGATACCATTTTTATAAAGCTAAAAAACCCCTCACCAATATATTATTCAGTTGTATATACATATGTGATAACATTATTTTAAAAGAAAGAGAATAATGGACATAAAATTCAAGATGAAGGTTATGTTGGGGGTGGAGGAGGAGGACCCATCCATGGCTCTTGGCTTGGGTCATGAGTTCACATGTTATTTTGTTCTACAACTTACACATATGAGGCCTGTCCAGAAAGTATCCAGCCATTGTTAATATAACAAGAATAAGTACATGGCTGGATACTTTCTGGACAGCCCTAGTATTTAACATAAATTCTTATGTATTTTTCAATGTTATATTTAAAAATATGACAAATAATATAAGGAAAGAAATCTGATACTTATTTTATTTATCAAATTTGCAAAAATTTTAAAAGATTAAAATAAAGGTGGAATAAATAGCATTTCTTGTACATAGAAGTAAGGAGTATAAATTGGTGTAGTCGTTCTAATTGGATCTCTCTCTCTTTCAAACTCTCTTTCAATATATATCTATATACACATGCACATACATATCATATGCACATATATATAACATATTATATGTAGCCATAAACATGTTAAATTCTCTATCCCAATAATTCATTTTGGGAAAATAAAGGCTAAAAGAAACCCCTGAAATTAAAAAAAGACACAGTTAGCAAGTCGGGAACTTGTCACATTTCCTTCCCTTTCCCTAGAAGGTTCTTCCCCTGAAACCTGTGCAAAGCACCAGTGGAGGACACTCTCACATCCCAAATAGATACCTAACCTCTCTGACTTCCCATCACATAATCCTATTTAGTTTTTCTGTGGTCCTTACATAATCTGCAATTGCCTAGGATGTAGAGACCATGTCTGATGTATTCACAGCTGTCATAGTGGGCTGACACAAAGCAGGTGCTCGGTGAATGCTTGTTGAGACAGGAATGCCTCGTAAAAGAAGAAAAAGACATCTTTGGACCAAACTGGCCAAAATATGGAAGACTTGAAGGAATATAAGTAATGTGTGTACTAGCATTGTGCAAATTCTACAATCATGTTTGGATATTTGGGATCAATATTTACTGCTCTCCAGAGAAATGCTTTTCTGAGATCTTAGGTAAAATACTAGGAGATTCTCATTCTTCTAAGAAAGACTCCTGCAAGGTCATCTGTGATTAGGTTTTTAGACACTATAACATAAAATAACAAGTAGGACATCTGGGGCATTAGGAAAACTGGTTTGAATATATCAGGTTTCTTGAGAAGGATTCTTTGTATGCTATAAATTGTGCTAAAATCTATGTATATACTTTACAATAGGATTTGCCATGATATTAATAACTGAAGTTTATTCCACTATAACTACATAAAACTGGCAAAAGAAAGCAAAGAACATGTCTTTTAATATATAGTATTTTGGTTATAGCCTTAAATTAGTGTCACATTCTCAAGGGACTCATAATGCATTTGAAATTCAAATAGCACAAAAAGGATTGTAGTCATTTTTATTTTACTGATATTTCAGCTATGGCAAACATAATTGCCTGGGGGAATTTACCTTAGGTCTAGGGACAAAATTTATGGTTTTGTTTCATTTCCCATACTTTATGCCACTAGAAACTAAAAAGCAGAGCCACAGACCTTCAGGGCAAACATAAAAAGCATATGTGGTATAAAAATAGACACATAGATCAATGGAACAGAATAGAGAATCCAGAAATAAAGCCATATACTTACTGTCAACTGATCTTTGACAAAGTTAATAAGAACATAGACTAGGGAAAGGACAGCCTATTTAATAAATAGAGCTAGAAAAATTGGATTGACATATGCAGAAGAATGAAACTGGACCCCTGTCTCTCACTATATATAAAAATCAACTCCAGATGTATTAAACACTTGAATATAAGACCTAAAACTATAAAAATACTAGAAGAAAACCTAGGGAAAACTCTTCTGGACATTGGTCCAAGTCTCTCAGCAAAGAACTCATGGCCAAGACCTCAGAAGCACAGGCAACAAAAACAAAAATAGACAAATGGGACTTAATTAAACTATAAAGCTACTGCACAGCAAAAGAAATAATCAACAGACTGAACAGACAACCAGTGGAACTGGAGAAAATATTTGCAAACTATACATCAACAGGGGACTAATATCCAGAATGTACAAGGAACTGAAGCAACTCAACAACAACAAAATACCCAAATAACCCATTAAAAAGTGGGCTAAGGACATGAATAGACATTTTTCAAAAGAAGACAAACAAATGGCTAACAAGCATGTGAAAAAATTTGCAACATCCCTAATCATCAGAAAAATGCAAATTAAAAACATAATGAGATACCATCTTGTACCAATCAGAATGGCTACTATTAAAAAGGTAAAAAATGACAGATGTTGGTGAGGATGTGGAGAAAAGGGAACTCTTTTTCTTTTTCTTTTTTTTCAAGATAGTCTTGCTCTGTCACCCCAGGTAGAGTGCAGTGGTGTCATCATAGATCACTACAACTTCAAACTCCTGAGCTCAAGCAATCTTCCTGTCTTAGCCTCCCATGTAGCTGGGACTATAGACAAGTGACACCACACCTGGCTAATTTTTCTATTTTTAGTAGAGACAGGGTCTTGCTCTTGCTCAGGCTGGTCTCCAACTTCTGAGCTCAAGCAATTCTCTCTCCTCGGCCTCCCAGACTGCTAGGATTACAGGCATGAGCCACCATGCTTGTCTGAGAAAAGGGAATTCTTATAAGCTGTTGGTGGGAATGTAAATTAGTGCAACCTCTATGGAAAACAGTACAGAGATTTCTCAAAGACGTAAAAATAGACCTACCACACAATCTAGCAATACCACTACTGGGTAACTACCAAAAGGAAAAGAAATCAATACACAAAAAAAGACACCTGTACTCATGTTTATCACAGCACAATTCACAATAGCAAAGATACAGAATCTCAGTGTCCATCAGTGGAGGATTGGATACAGAAAATGTGTTATATCTATACAATGGAATATTATTCAGCCATTAAAAAGAAAGAAATCTTGTCTTTTGCAGCAACATGGATGGAGGCCATTATCTAAGGGAAACAACTCAGACAAAGACAGAGAAATACTTCATGTTCTCACTTATAAGTGGAAGCAGAGTGCGTAAATGATGGATAATGAAGACTCGGAGGGGTGGAGGGATGCGAGGGGGCAGATGGGGTGGGATGGTGGGATGATGGGAGGTTTCTTGGTGGGTACAAAGTATATTGCTCTGGTGATGGCTGCACTAAACGCGCTGACTTCAGCACAATGCAATATATCAATGTAGCAAAATTGCATTTGTACCCCGTGAATATATACAAAATAAAAAGTAAATGAGAAAAAAATTCAAAGAAAAAAAAGAGTATGAATCATTGAGGCAAAAACCAGTCAACCCAGTTTCTGTTAGGTTGTTTTAGGATGGTAGCTATTAATATATACAATACTGTAAATTGCAATTGAATTTCAGAAGAACACAAAGAAGTCCTTAAAGCTCTTGGATATTAGAGTCAAGCGTAAATCACAGGCCATTTTCAATAATAGTAGCTAACTATATAATCTACAATGGAGGGAGGAGGCATTGATAATATTTAAAAATTGCAGCCAATGCGCAAGGACCCTGCTAAAGAAAGGAAAGACAGACAGTTGAGGCCGGTTCCACACGACAGTTGCAGAAGGTGGGGAAGTCTGCCTTTGGCTTCTGGTTGTTCTGCTCTACTTTCCTTCCTCTGGGTGAAAGGATTTATTTCCATTCTCCCCAGAACTGGGCGGTGCAGAGCCTCTTGCGTGTGGACCAGGACTTACAGGAACCGCGTGCCTGGGAGCTGGGTGGTATGTTCAGCATGGGGATGTACGGCTCCCTTGTCACTGGCTGTGGGATGTCCACACACACCCAGAGTTACATAAGGCCAGGCCAAATGCCTAGAAAGCCGAGATCTCACTGATCCTTGATGTAGTGGTGTTCTTGTGAAAACCACCCCTTTGCTGTCTATATTATTTCAATCCCTAGTTACATTAGACAATGTGGTAAAATACATATAACATAGGATTTGCCATCTTGATAATTTTTAAGTAGCATGAAGAGCATTTACATTATTGTGCAACCATCACCACCACCCATCTCCATAACTCTCTTTGTCTTGCAAAATTGCTCTGTTTCAGGGCAACCTATGCCAAGACTGTTCTAGAAGTGGCTCTGGAAAGCAGAGCCTCAGGAGGGGATTTTGGCTGGATGATGACATTTGCTGGTAGAAATCGAGAGTGACAATCCTGGCGTTCAGTAGCACCAAAGTCACGGAGATGCTCTCACGTGGTGGATGCGGGTGAGGCACAGGTGGAAGTGGAGGCACTGAGATTTGCAGTAGGCTCAGGATTTAACAGTTTAGGGAAAAATAATCATAAGGATGGTGGCAGAGCTCCCTAAGGGACTGAAGGCACAGCTTGGACTGGCCTCCCATGTCACAGTCAGGGCACTGATATGGAACAAGAAGGGTCTGGAGAGCTTGGGGGGGGGGTGTTTGGGCTGACAAGCCTAAGTATTCTGAACCCTGAGATTTCCTTGAACATCTGGACTGGTAGAAGCAGATGCTACTTGCTAGAGAAGAGAAAACTCTACTTGCTTGATTTCCTGTAAAAGTATCACCTAAGGCAAGTGCCTGGCAACATCATGCTCTGCTCTTCACGATCTGCCCACATGGCCCCACCACTGCCTCCAGGGTGTGCCCGGCGTCGGCTCTTAGCTCAGCTTGAGCAGAGAAATACAGACCCCCCCTCCAGGAGTAAAAAGCCCGCCCCTACAGACTCCCTCACATGTATATACATATATTTTGTGGCTGAACTTTCTCAGCAGTACGTGTGCTGACCTGTTGGCTGACGGGTGGTGGTGTGTGGCCACAGCTGGAATATATTGGTCCAGGAACCACAGAGCAGAAGGAGATTAGGCCCTCTCGCCAACACTCCCCGTGACCTGTCCATAATTTGTGCTTCCTCTGAAACCTAAGACTTTGCTGGATTAGAGGCTCTGGTTCACTGTAGTGGTTCCAAAGAACTTGAAGCTACAACCACCATCTGGTCACTCTGAGCTCCCCATGCCAAGAGACCAGCAGGCAAAGGAAGGAGTTGTTGTTGTGGCAGGAGATATTCACTCTGGTTATCATAAGGAGCTAATATTGTGACTGCAAGTAGGGGCGAAAAGGAGTGTGCCAGAATGCGGGGGCCTCACCAGCATCTTTCAGAGCCTCCATGCCCAGCCCAGCAAGTAGTGGGCCACTGAAGCAGCCATGGCTCCAGGCCACTAAGGGCTCAGGCTCTTTGGGGAGGAAGGTCAGGGTCAACCCATCTGACCAGCCAAAGTCCTAGCAGAGGTAATCGAAATCTGGAATGGGAAGTCGAGGAGGAAGATGTTGATTATCAGTTACCTTTTAGACACCACGCGCAACAGAAGAGACGGTAGCTTGGTCCTCTAACCCACTGGTATTAAGTCTTTTTTAGAGATGACTCTGACAGTTTGGACTTACTGGAAAGCACAAGACACACAAATGGTGCAAGGAGACATGTCTGAGAAGCGCTTTATAAGAGCCCGGCAAGATCGGGCATGAGTCATCTGGAACAGTCGGTACCTCTAGAATGAAATTTAAGGTTGGTTTTCTCTCCTTCCTTGGTCCCTTCTTGCTGTTTCTCAGGATCACTTCCCAGGCAAACTACACACAAGGCTTTGTCTCATGTTCTGTGTTCAGGAGAACACAGGCCATAAGAACACGCTATGAGTGTGCAGTTGGAAATAGGTGCTCAATGATACACAATAATACACTATCACACAGTATTTCCACCACACCTAGTGGACATGCTGGTGGTAAATGAACTCAAGACTGCACTTTACTACTCGTGCAGTCATTAAGGAGGATGAGTTCTGAGTATTTATTAACTTTGCTTTCAATATGACTAAATAACTGTAGGCTCATCTAAGTCAATCTTTAATAATGGCTGTGTTTAACAACCTGGTGCTTGCAAGCTGGCAGGAGTGGGGCTCCGGCTCAGCACTCTGGACGTGCTCCTGCGGCTTCGCTGGACTTCAATCCTGGTCCAGTCTCTTTCTCTGTCCAACCCTGGCTCCTGTCCCTTCCCACCGGTGCTGGCCCCCCATAACTGTCCTGCTGTTTGGTAAGCCAGTAGGCTGCGCAAGTGTCATTCATAACTTGCAAACACTATTCTTTCTTCCTCGGTGTTTTCTCACTGGCATTTCAGCAATTTGGAATTTCCCAAGGCAGGTGCCTCCGGCCTACCTATGCACCCCTCAGACCGGTAAGGCACTGGAAAAATACCCCTGAGGCCTGCCCCAGCGGGCACCTTTGCTGCCCTGAACCACATCTTGGCTACCTCTCAGCCACAGAGGGTGTTCCTTGTGAGTTGGGACTCAAGTTGACAATGTCCCATCTCAAGGATGCTGCCATGGGTCACTCTGTTTTTCTGCCCAGGTTCTTTTCTAAAGCCCTAGGTGCCTTTGGGAGTTAAAGCCTCAAAGTCAATTTTAATCCACAGAGAGTAGCACCCAGAGGGTAAATGGTCAGCCCCATGTCTTTGAAATGACAATTCTGGGGGCACGTTTGTAAGCTTCTCGGATATCTCAGGGGTATTCTGTGCTTGTGTGTCTGTTGCATGCAGCGGTGGCCTTGATAATGCACCTCTGAATTGCCTTTTCATACTTTCCTGTCTCAACATATCAATTTCATCACTCCTGCTTCCTGGGATCACCTTCAAAAATAAACTACCTCCATCCAAGTCCTTCTGTCAGGCTCTGCTTTTGGAGGGAGTCTATGCTAAGATAGCTGCTTATCACAGTTGTTTTTTCTCAAAAGAATATTCTACTGTTCTTTCCACAGTCTGTAAATGCAGCATACCCAAATGTTAAAATGAGACTTGTCTTGAGTTGCTGGGTACAATAGGTGACTGTGCCATTTTGGGACCTCAGAGAAGCAGATGCCGAGACAAGATTGGAAGTGTGAAGATATACTGGAGAAAACCCCTGTGCAGAATGGTGCAGGAGGGAGGAAGAGTGTGGCAGGCAGGTGAGGAGAGCCTTCAGACTGGGCTGCAGGTCCAGTAGGCACGCATGGGGAGAGGGAAGGGAAGAAGACTGGGGAGGATGAACACCCTACTGCAGCACAGTCTGGAGAAAGCCCTGGCAGGGGGTGTGGCTGCCCATTTGAGGCAGAAACAGCAAGAAAGGGTGTAGCCCTAGTGCTCTCACCATGCTCAGGATGGGCTGGGAACCAGGGCTCTGTGTGTGTGTGTGTGTGTGTGTGTGTGTGTGTGTGTGTGTGTGTGATCTTGGTGTGAGAGCTGTGGATCCAGAGGTGTGACAGCTGAAGGCTGTCAGTTATTTATGCTACCAAGATCTGAGGGGCTCACGTCCACACAGACAGGTATCTCCACACAAAAGTAGAGGCATTGGACCACCTCTGCAGGATTTGCTAAGTAAGGGTTCTGCCACCTTCAGCAGCAAGGAAAGGAGAGAGAGAGAGAGAAAGGAAGGGAGAAGGTTAGTGGTGAGAATGACAGTATGCTGTCGGGCGGGTTTTGGAGGGGAGGAAGGACATACCCACTTTAAGCAGAGAAAGGTGACCTTCTAGAGAACTACTTGGAGAGCCTGCTATGTGTCACCTGGAGTGTAGGGACATGCATGAACCCAGAGACAGCTGCTTCAGAGCTGTCTATGGCCAGAGAATGAGGACAGTGTACTCAGTGACAGTGGCCTGCACTTTTAGAGTGCGGTGGCCAAAATGCCAGCATGCTGGTGGTGCCAGGTAGCTGGGTGTGCCTACCAGGGCATGGTGTCCTGCAGAGGGTGGCCTGTGTGAGGTGGGCCTGCCTGCGGCTGAGGCTGAAGGATCAGGATCCCTCCCCATCCAACTTGAGGAACTGGTCTTCCTTGACCTAGCCTAGGAGGACAGACAGAAACAAGATATAAAGGTGATTTTCTTTCCCCATGCAGGCTTCTGAGCTCAGGTCCAGCTGGGAGCTGGTGGGTGGTGGGAGAGGAGTGGGGAAGGCCCAGATGGAAGGAGATTAAAGTTTTGATTTGGATTGAACTGGACTTTTTAATACCAGCGAATCAGACTGTTTATTAACACCTGAAAGTGACAGGAAAAGCTATGAAATCTGCCCTAGATTCTTCTGGAGGAGAAGGGAGATCTGATAGAATAATTTTAAAAGACAGTGGTGTGAAAAAAAAAAAGTGCCATTTCATGATTTCCCTTCACCAACGAGTCCAGTTTATTTTTAAAAAATTAACTGGTATAAAATACTGCTTAACACAGTGGTTTGAAAAAAGACACCTCCTGGGAAACAAACAAACAAAAACCTAAATAGTGCAAAGGCTAGCACTATCATTTCATCTTTATAATGATAAATTTCTATTCCACTGCTGTTTGAACCAGAGGCTGCAGAAGTCTTTTGGTATCTGCTTTTTTTTTTTTTTTTTTTTTTTTTATTTGAGACAAGAGTCTTTCTCTGTCACTGGAGCTAGAGTGCAGTGGTGTCATCATAGCTCACTGCAGCCTCCAACTCCTGGGCTCAAGTGATCCTCTTGTCTCAGCCTCCCAAGTAGCTGGGACTACAGGTACCTACCACCAAGTCCAGCTAGTTTTTTCTATTATCATTATTATTAGTAGTATTTTTTGGCGGGTGGGCGGATCACTATATTGTGTAGGCTGGTCTCAAACTCCTGGCCTCAAGCCATCCTCCCTACCAGGCCTCCCAAAGTGCTAGGATTACAGGCATGCACCACCCACCGCACCCGACCTCACTTGCCTTTCCAAACCTTCTAGGTGCACTGCTTGGGGGGAGCCAGAGCGTTTCAGGCAGGACGGGAAGGGTCTCTGAGAAGTCATCAAGTCATCTACTCTTACCCTAACGAGCGCTCAAGGCTTGCTGGAACCCCCGGGACAGTGGAGAGGCACATCTGGTGCTTCTCAAACACAGAAATAAGCCTGTTTCTAGAAAGAAGCGCCTGCCTCTCCCGCAGACCTTTTCAGACACCTGACCCCCAGGAGCCCTCCCGCCCTCCGAAGTTGTGCCCAGAGCCGAACCCCAACTCTTCCTGCGGCTCTTCTTTCCAAGCTGCTCCCTCTGCTGCCCTAGCGGAAAGCGGCAGCTCCCACTCCCCGAAAGCGGCCGCCAAGCCCGCCTCGCCCCTTCCTTTGCCCGGGTCCCCCGACCAGGGGCCCGCGGGAGCCGGACGGCGCGGGGCGGCCGGCAGAGGGCGCTGCGGCTCCCGGCGGCGGGGCTCGGCCGGCGGCGCGGGGCGCGGGGCGCGGGGCGCGGGCCGAGAGGAGGCGCCCGGGCCTCGCGAGTGCGTCTCCCCGCGGCCGGGCGCGGTGCGCGCCTGTGCCGCCCCGCGCCGCCCTCCCGCGCGGGCCCGCCGCCCGGCCGGCCGCCGTCAGCGCCCTCTGCACCCCGCGGGCCGGGCGCCGCCGGCCCCGGCTCCTCTTTGTCCGGGCGAGGCGGCCGGGCCGGGGGGCGCCCGCGCGTGCAGCCGGCGGGCCGGGCCCGGCTCCCCGCTGCGCCCCTGCGCTCCGAGCGGGGGCGGCGGCCTGGGCGGCGCCGGCGCGGAGGTGAGTGCGGGCCGCGGCGCGGGCGTGGGCGGGCGGCGGTGACGGCGAGCGGCGGCGCTCCCGGGTGCGGGGGCGCCCCTCGCTCTCCACCTGCGCCGCCTCCGCCGGCTGGCGGGGCAAGTTTGCCGGCCCCTTCCGCGGGAGCCCCCGGCCGGCCGGCGGCGTCCAGACCTGTCGTCACGTGGAGAACTCGAGCCGGGGAGCAGGAGGCGCGTGGGAAGCTGGTCTGGGATGAGCGTCTCGTTAAGGACAGCGGTGGCCCCTTGGACATCTTCCTCTGCTCTTTTCGTCCCAGGTGAGCGAATCCTCTTCTGCACCGTCGGGCCGGGCTCCGAGGGTGCCCGCCTCCCCGACCTGGCTGGAGGACAGGTGCGCAGTCAGGGAGCCAGGCAGCCAGGCTCAGGGCAGCGCGGTGCCTGGCTTTTCCGTCTTCAGAGCACTTATTCCTTCCTGCCCACATCACCTGCTCGGGCTGAGGTGTCGCAGCTCACTTGGCACCTTCGCGTGCCGCTGCCAGGTTAAACAGCCCCTGATTTAGAGGCGATGGTAGGTTAGTGAAAGCGAGTTCTCCCCCATCCACCCCCAGCTTTGGATAATTCGGTCTGTGCCTTCGTCTTAATTTAGGATGAATGTGTTATTTCCTTCAGGCTTTATAATGGTAAAGCAGGGAAGCTGCTTGCTACATCCATTTTTAATTTTTTTTCTTTTTTTTTTTTTCATTCTGAGCCTGTGCACAGAAGGAATTGCAGGCACACAAGCGATGCTACTACCATTCTATTTTAAATACAAACACGGAAAGAAGTACTCTTGGCAGGGTACCAAAGGCGCCTGTACTCTCTGTTATATAAGTGCTTAAAAAAATTTTTGCTTATTGGTAAAGTTATACGTGATTACCAGACCATCTCAGAAGAGAGCGTGGAGACAAGTCAGAGCCATAATTTCTGCTCCAAAGTAAAACTTTACTTGAAGATAAACATGGTCTTAGCTTGAGATACCTATTTAAGACAACATAGGGGCCTTTAAAGAATTCATTAGGTAGAACTGTAAAGCATTAAAAAATAGAATAGGTTTTATAAAGTCTATTATGAATTGGTGAGAATCTTTACATATTGATAGTGATTTAAAAAAAGCTTCCACAGACACCCTTTATGGCTTTCAAACTACAGAAAGATTTTATTTTGATCTTTCATGGAAACTTAGTAAGTTTCCAGTTATTAAAGATCTAGCTCTCCTTCCCTCCCCTCCTCTTCTCTCCCCTCAAACAAAATGCACATTTATGGCTATTTTTTTTCAGGCAAGAAGAAGACACAAGTAGAAAGCACCAGATATACTGGTCTCTAGGGACTCCCTTTCCCCCAATATTCTGTTTTAATTGGCTTGGGTGATGACTTGCTATCTGTAATGTTAAAAAGCTCTCCTGGTGATTCTAACATGAGGTGGGGGTTGGGGCCTATTGGAGAGCATGGTTTCTTTTAATTTATCACTTTGTAGCCCAAGGTGTGGCTACAGTGGTTTAAGGTAAGTCAAAAATATGTGCTTATAAATATGGAAAGAGAGAAATGGTATGGAAAAGGAGATGTGCTGAAGAATTACCGCATGTACACTTTTGTATTCTGTCTAAATCATCTTTATCGGTTGCTTTTCCTGCAAGGAATAGTTGCTGTGTATCAGGGACCCGTAATTCCATGTAGCATACTTAGGGGAGTCCTAAGTGGTACCTTTCATTGTGCAGAGATAACAGTGAAAGTTGAGTAGTGGTGTCAGGATATTCCTGTATGTTTACATGATAAAATAATAAAGTCCTATTAAAGATTATGTTCCCTATCAAATTAAAAGTTATGTTAAAATAAACTAGTACATTAAGTGCAACAAGCTTTTATTGTTTTTAAGGTCGTACGTAAACCTGGCTGCCGAGTCAGTGTTTTCTATCTACCTTATGTAATTCCAAACATCCAAATCTAGGGGCAGATCTTATGGATGATTTATGAAGGAAGGCTTATGTAAGAACTATGACTGTGCTTTTGGTACTCCATTAAACTCTCTGTTTTGGCTATTACATAATTGACACGGAACTAGACTGCTAAAGCCAAAACTGGGGAGGATGCACAAACCTAGTCCGGCATACTCTCTTTTTATAATGAATTGCTGTTGCCAAATTAGAGGGAACAGCAGGGATGGTGGTTTGTGAAAGAGAGATAAGAATAGCGCCTGGAGGATTGATGTAATAGAGAAAAGACTGTTATGCTTAGTGATTTTCTAGAGATTTCAATCCTCTCTAGTCTTTTATATTTCCCAGCAGAGGTGGATTGACTGAGAAGCTAATGAATCTTAAGCTCCAGGCCCCTCACCCAGGCTTCTTCTGAGCCTCTGGGACGGCCCCTAGCAGTGTGTTCACATGGGCATCTCTCAGTTTGTGTTTGTAGTGTTGCATTCTTTTTAAATAGGGAGGATGCTCTTTCGACTCTCCCACTCCCCAGTTATCTAAACCTGAGTTTCCACAGACCCTGAATTTGCCCCGGTCTCCAAATTGTGTTTAAATGTTAACTTATACAACTACCTTTTCTTATTTTAATTTTTATCATCTTACGAAAAAGATTTAAAAAAGAAATCTATCCAGTATTATAGTAGACCTGCTGAAAATGAAACTGCTATAAGCTAGGGCTGTGCAGAGCCACTGAAATCAGCTAACTTTGCCTGGTGATCTCTCAGGCATGGGACTGGTTTGTATCTGAGTGTGAGGTGCAGGTGGAGAAATGCCCACAGTGGTGGGGAAGGGAGGAAAGTGGGTAAAAGCTCTTCCCCCATCTCAGAGGCAGGCTGCTAAGGAGAAAGGAAAAAAAAAATCAACTACTAAAAGATGCTTCATTAGTAAAAATTTAATAGGAACAGATAGCATCAGCTCCATAGGAGATCTTTTTGTAAGCTCCTTAGGATCAGTCTCTAATGTGAATTTTAAACAGCGAGCAAACAAACTCAAACCTGGAAACTATCCTGCAGGTTGGGAAGGACTAGATGAACCACCAGCTTGTTCCTACTAGCAGTTTTCATGAGCAAGTGGGAGGCTTGTTATTAATATATCCACCACACAAATGTGTGAGAGGGAGTTGTTGTTTCCTCTGAAGTGATTTCTATTTCCTATCTGCATTTGGATGCCTTCAGATCTTGTCATATCAATCCTTCCCTCCAACCTATATACTTTATCCATCCATCATCCACCCATCCACCCACCCATGCACCAAGACTTCCTCCTTGACAAAACTTTGGTCAGGCTCCTCTGAGTCCTCTGCTCAACTAAGCCTCAGCCTTGGCCTATAAGAACTTCAACTTTCAGTGCAAACAATTTTATCTACCCCGCCCCCACGACTTAAAAACACTCTAACATGGCTTCTAGCAGCCTAAGGCCATGTTCCTGGGATGACCTAGCTCCCCTTAAGTTGCTTCCTGGAAAGCTCAATGCTGCCCCCAAAGAATTTAACCTTTGTTGTAGCCAACACCTGATAATAGGCCCCTGAGTTTTCTTTTCTTGGATCATTTATTAAAAACTTGCAGTTGTAATTCTCTCTCTGTCCCTTTGAGATGTACACATATCTCCTGCCATCCAGGAGTGTCTTTCTCAATATCTGAGAGCCATTCCTTTGAAATGTAATCATCACAGGGTTCTGTCTTCAGTCTCTGCAGGTGGGGAGGAGCCTGACTGACAAGTGCCAGGTAGCAGGTACAGATGGCCTCCTCCCATGGACACTGACCAACCCTCTTACTTGATTTTTGCAACTTTCCACTTCCTCATCTCTGCTTGAGCCCACACTCATCCTCCCTCCCCACTTCTCATTCTCCCTTTAAAATATCTGGTCACGTCTACGTAGAGCAGAGTTGAGCTCAGTTCTATACTGAAGTCTCTTTCCTTTATAGCAGCAGTACTGGATAAAATCTCTCGTTCTGGCCTTTAACTATTGTCCAGCTTTTTTTTTTTTATCAACACCATCCAACAAATAGTTCTGAGTGTCTATATGTGCCAGGCACTGTTGTAGGCATTAGGTATGGGGCAGCAAACAACACAGACAAAAACTGCGCCCCTGCGGAACTTATAGTAATGGAAGGAATCAGATGAGCTTATGTGAAATACTTAGGTAGGGTTAGTACTGTGGGGAAAAATAAATCCGAGACAGAGGAGAAGGAGTATGGGCTGGGGAAGTGCTGTTGCAAGTGGGGTGGGCAGGAAAAGTCTCACTGAGGGGGGACGTTGAGCCCAGCCCCACAGGAGATGGGAGAGGCAGTCTCTGGATGCCACTCACGGGGACAGTGAGTGTGGGCCCTCCAACCAGAGCACCGCTGCAGGTGGAAGGAGCCCAGGGAGCCCAGTGTTGGCAGGCTCTAAATGTCAAAAATCTAGAGCAACTTTATGAATGCCACTGAGCTGGAGAGAACCCCCTGGCCTAAAGGCAACTGGGGCTAGTTAGGGTTTGAGGAGGGGAAATTGCCCAGTGGTTGACTGAGGCTCCTGTAATTAATACATATATATATGTATTATATATATATAATACATATATATTTTATATATAAAAATATGTATTGGTTATAATTATATATAACCAATAATTGATATAGAAAGCTATTGATTCTAAGATGTAATTGTGTAACTGGGCACTTTTCAAACTCTTATCAATTCTAATCTTTTTGTGGTCATTTTCCTTGGGTTTCCTAGATAGTCATATCATCTGCTAAATAACTAGTAAATAATAAATGATATATGAATAAATAGATAAATAAAATAAGTGAATGATTATTTTTTATCTCATTTCTATTTTATGTTTTGTTACTAGAGTTTAGACTAGATAGAAGGAGAAGACATTGTTAGCTCAATCTTTTGAGAGATTTTAAAAATAAGATTGATTATTGTCTTTCAAGCAAATGTACTTCCCTAGTTCCAGAGAATAGGGACAGTGTGACCCCTCAGGTCCTCTCTTTGTTAGTTTTGCTACTCCGTGTACTATAGACCCATCGAACCTGTAGGTTCAGTTCCCATAGAGAAACAAAACAGTGTGTACACACAGTCATTATATTAATAGGCGAGTGGGCAGTATATGTGATTAGGGCCAAACCATTATTAATAACTGGTTGATATTGACTCTTTGGGAAGTTTGACTCACCTGCAGGAATGAAAAGCCAACCTGGTGCATTAGCTTCCAGGAAGAGTCTAGTAAGACAAATGCATTTGTCCAGAAACAGGCTAATATTGATATAGTGATTTTAAATGCCTTTCAAAAGCACAGTGGAGAAAGAATGGAATGTAGAGTCATGGATTACAAGAAATGACAATAAAACAGCAGAAGCAGATAATGAACACTTAATAGGGTAGTTAATTTTCCACACCTTGCCAGACTGCCACTGCAAAGTACTAATCTAAAAACTTAATATGAACACCATCTCTTTTAAATGATAGTATAGAAGAAGTAATCTCAAATCATCCAGAATTAATTGTCTTTGTACTAAGATGTTTGAAATTGCTCATTCAAAATAGCTTCTCCAGACAGGCAGTCTTTTTCTATACACAAATAATTATGTTCTCAGGTTGGAAATGTTGCCACATATTAAGCCAAAAACTTTTTTGTATCTAATTTTCGTATTACTATCAGTTTATTTTCAGTGGAAGTCAGTTTGAGAATTGATTTCATGTAGCAGAATAATTTTGGTTGAAACTGATATTTCTAAGCGTGATGCATTTTCTATTAGGGCTGCACGATATCTTTGTTAGTTCGTATGGTGGACATGCCAAACATTGCATTTAATTTCCTGAATACTCCAGCAAATATTCCTTTTTTAAAAAAAGTTCATATTATAGTAGTTTAACTGGCTGTTAGTAATGAGTTTTATGCTGAGTAAGCTAAGTTGCCTCTACTAGCAGATTTATGAAGTTATTTTAGTATAACTCTATTGACCTCTACCCCTAAACTTCATAGTGAAATTTTTCTGCTAGGTTTTAGAATTAAAACTTTGACAATAGCCCAAGATATTGCAATAAAATATAACGTGAGTTATCACTAATATCTCAGTTTAGAGAATTAAAATAATAATATAGAATAAAAAAAAATAGAAATGTGATCTGAAAATCACTTTTCCCCAGGGTCAGCACTAGGGAGTGGTTAGTCAGGCACTTGCCTCACTCACAAAATTTAAGGGGGCACCAAAAACTCAATAGTAAAAATAAAATTTTCATGCAGTTTAAAAAATCAAAATTCATGCACAAAATCCACAATGAACAAAATTTCAAAATTTTAAAGAAAATAGCATCTGTACTACTGATTTTTTCTTTGGTGTGAGACTCCAATGTGGTTTGGCACAGCACTGTTACTGATCCTATCTTTATTTAAAGTTTTGATATTTAGTTTACCACAGATTTTTTTGTGTTAATTTTGATTTTTAGAGAACATTGCATTAAAATATCATTTATTTTGGAAACACATCTGAATTATTAGAGTAAGGATATTCTGAAAATCCTCTCCTACATAATATCAGTGAAAATGCTGGAAAACCTTGTCAAACTATTTTAGAATGGTGGAAACTAATCAAAGCTTACAACAATCTGAGGAGTGCCTATTCAAGAAAAAGGACTAAATCTCAGTAAAACAGTGAACTTTGTGACATTTAAACTTACTTTATTCCCATTTATCTCTTGCTAGCTCCATGGCAGTCTTGAAAACTAATAGCCTAGAAGTCACTAAAGAGAGTAAAACAGGTTTGGAGCTCTCTAAGAGCCACATTCTCAGAAAAATTCTCACTATATGACCTGTCTGGCAGCTTCCTGAAGAACTCTGTTCTCAAAGCTTGTATTTATTTCACCTAACTATAACTCATTCTATGTGTTTTAGACATTTGTTAAAAATAATTAGCAGCAATTGTTTAACATCTCAGGTGCCTGAGGTGGTGACACTAGTGTAGATTAACAAGAGGTTGACCAAAAAAAAAACTTAAAAAACTGGGAAAGGATATATTATAGGGGTCTTTAAAAAGCTTTGACATAGTCTTTGGAATCTAGAAGGCTCATATACATGTGCATATGCCAAGGAAAGACTTGAGAAGGCCATAATCTATCATCTCTATCTGACATCGATGCTGTGTACAAGGAGAGAGAAAAAACTTAGAGTTGTAAAATGCTTACTGGAATGTCGAAGTCATGTGTACACACACACACACAGCCACTTTCTCTCTCAGACCCCCTCAGCAACGGTTGGGAGATATATTGGTTCAAAGCATTGAAGAAAATCTCTATTGAAGTATAGCTGACCACTGAAGCTCTGCTTCAGCAGCTACACATGATAAAGAAGATACACTTTATATGATTAGTCTGAGAAATGGACAAACAGAAAATAGGAATAACAAATATAAGTAACAATAAACCTTTGTGGGGGTTGGAATCTTATTTCCAGAGTTGTCATATTATTTAAAATCCAGTTTTCAACACTAAATTACAACACACACAAAGAAACAGTAACATATAGGCTATATATAGGAAAAATAGTCAATCAAAAGTATCCCTGAGAATATCCAGATATTGGACATATTAGATAAACATTGAAGATTAGCTATTATAAATGTGTTCAGAGAGCTAAAGAAAACTGTGTCTAAAGAATTAAAGTATGAAAATAATCTCTCACCAAATAGAAAATATCAATAAAGGGAGAGAAATCATTTAAAAAATAGAAATTCTGGAATTGAAAAATACAATAATTCAAATGAAAAATTATTAGAGGTGCTCATCAACATATCTGAGCTAGCAGAAGAAAGAATCATCAAACTTGAAAATAGATCCGTTGAAATTATATAGTCTGAGGAATAGAAAAATAAGGAAAAATGAACAGGACCTAAAATCTATGGGAAATCATCTTGAGTACCAACATATGCATAATGGAAATCTCAGAAGGAAAAGAAAGAAAGGGAACAGAAAGACTACTTGAGGAAATAATGGCCAAAAACTCTCCAAGCAGCAAGAGAGAAGTGAATCATTGTGTACAAGGGCTCCTCAATAAGATTAACAGCTGACTTCTCATCAGAAATCATGGAAGCCAGAGGTAGTGGAATAATGTATTCAATGTGTTTAAAGAAAAAGACTGTCAAAAATTCTATGTGCAGCAAAACTATGTATTAAAAATAGAAGAAAAAATTAAGACATCTCAGAAAAACAAAACAGAGAACTTGTTACTAGCAGACCTGCTGTACAAGAAATATTAAAGGGAGTCTTTCAGACTGTCACGAAAAGACATTAGCCAGTAACTCAAATCCACAGGAAGAAATAAAGAGGATCAGTAAAGGTAATTATACAGATTAATATAAAAGAGTATAAACACTAAGAAAACAGCTAAAAATATATAGTAAAAAACCCAAAAGAATTAAAACGACATGCTGAAAACTAACACAAAAGAAGGTGTTAATGGAGTAATAGAGAAGCAAAAAGATATAAGACATAACAGAAAACAAATTTCAGAATGGCAGATGTAAATGCTGCTATACCAGTAATTATATGAAACATAAATGAATTAAACACTTTAATCAAAAGGCAGAGATTGGCAGAATGAATTAAATAAACATGACCAAACTATATGCTGTCTACAACAGAATCACTTTATAGGTGAAGGCATAAACATTTTTTAAGTAAAAGAATAGAATAATACATACCATGCAAACAGTAACTTAAAGAGAGGTAAGAGTGGCTATACTGATATTAGGTGAAATAGATTTTAAGTAAAAAATAATTGCAAGATACAAAGAAGGTCATTATATATTGTTAAAGGGATCAATTCATCAGATCATCGATTACAACCATATGTGCATTTAACAATAGATCCTTAAAATACATAAAGCAAAAACTGGCAGAATTGAAGGGATAAATAGAAAATTTAACAATGATAGTTTCAATAATGGGTTGAAGCTAGGCAGAAGAACACCAAGTAAATAAAAGATTTGAACAACTATAAACGAGCTAGAACAGATATCTAAATAACACTCTACCGAACTATAGCAGAATATACATTGTTCTCAAGTATATATAGAAAATTCTTTAAAATAGAGTATGTATTAGATCAGGGGTCCTCAAACTTTTTAAACAGGGGGCCAGTTCACTATCCCTCAGACCATTGGAGGGCCGGACTATAGTTTAAAAAAAACTATGAACGAATTCCTATGCACACTGCACATATCTTATTTTGAAGTAAAAAACAAATGGGCACGGCCGGGCATGGTGGCTCATGCCTGTAATCCTAGCACTCTGGGAGGCTGAGGCGGGCGGATTGCTCAACGTCAGGAGTTGGAAACCAGCCTGAGCAAGAGTGACACCCCGTCTCTACTATAAACATAGAAAGAAATTAATTGGCCAACTAATATATATATATAGAAAAAATTAGCCGGTCATGGTGGCTCACGCCTGTAGTCCTAGCTACTCAGGAGGCTGAGGCAGGAGGATTACTTGAGCCCAGGAGTTTGAGGTTGCTGTGAGCTAGGCTGACACCACGGCACTCACTCTAGCCTGGGCAACAAAGTGAAACTCTGTCTCAAAAAACAAACAAACAAAAAAAACAAACGGGCAAAAACACCCGCATGTGGCCCGCAGGCCGTAGTTTGAGGATGCCTGTATGAGACCATAGAACAAGTTTCAATGATTTTAAAAGGATAGAAATCCTACAATGTCTGTTCTCTGGCCATAATGGGATGATATTAGAAATTAAGAGCAGAAGAAAATTAAAGGAATATAGAATAATGGGGAATAATAATGTGGAAATTAACATATTCCTTAATAGCCAATGGTCAAACAAGAAATTAGAAAATACTTTGAGATGAATGAAAACAAGAACAGAACATGCTAAAACTTATGGTGTGCAACCAAATCAGTACTGACAGGGAAATTTTTAGCTATAAACGACTATATTAACAAAAGAAAAAAATATTTGAAATTTGAATCTGAAATTTGAAATCTGAAATTTAACTTTTCACTTTAAAGTAAAAAAAGAGGAGTAAACTAAACTCAAAATGAACAGCAGGATGAATATAATGAAGACTAAGCAGAAGTAAATGAAACACAGAATAGAAAAACAATATAAAAATTAATAAAAACAAAAGGTTGTCCTTTGAAAAGATCAACAAAATTGACAAACCTTTACCCAACTTGACTAGTAGCAAAAAAAGAGAAGACTCAATTGCTAAAATCAGAATGAAAGAGGGAGAACCAATATGCACTTTAGAGAAATAAAAAGGATTATAAAGAAACATTATGAATAATTTTATATCAAATGGTATAACCTAAATGAAATGGATAAATTCCCAGGAAGACACATAAAACCAAACTGACACAAGAAGAAAGAAAATCAGAAATGACCTATAATAAGAAAAGAGATTCAAGTAGTGAGACAAAATTTTTCCACAAATAAAAGTCCAGGCTGAGAGAACTTCACTGGTAAGTTCTACTAAATTTTAAAAGAAGTAACAGCAGTTATTTTTTATTTCAGCATATTATGGGAGTATAAATGTTAACGTTACGTGCATTGTCCTTGCCACCCTTCCCCATTCGAGTCAGAGCTTCAAACGTGTCCATCCCTGAGAAGGTGTGCATTGCATTCACTATGTATGTATATACCCATCCCCACATCCCCCCTCCTACCTGCCCAACACCCGATAAATGTTTTTTTTCTTTTTTAACATTTTGGTTACATTTTATATCTTTGCCTCTCCCTAGCAAGGGTTAGAGGTATGCCCTTCCTCCACAATGCTGTAACATCAGTGTTGCATAATCTCTTCCAGAAGACAGAAAATCAGGGAACACTTCCCAACTCAGTCTTTGAGGCTGGTAGTACTTTGATACCAAAATCACAGATATTACAAGAAAAGCATAGACTAATATTATTAATACTTATGAAGATAGATGCAAAAATCTGCAACAAAATATTACCAAATGGAAATCAACATATAAAAAGGATTATACACCATGACTAAGTGGAGTTTATCTGAGTAATGCAAGGTTGGTTTTACATATGAAAAATCAACGGAATACACTATATTAATAAAATAAAGTACAAAACCCACATAATCATCTCAATAGATAAAGAAAAAGCACTTGAAAAATTCCAACAGTGCATCATGATAAAAACATTTAAAGAACTAGTAATAGAAAGAATATCCCTCAACCTGATGAAGAGCATCTATGAAAGTCCCACAACTAACATCATACTTAATGGTAAAAGACTTGTTTTCCTCCTAAGATACGGAACAAGGTGAAGATTGTCATATTTATTCAACATTGCTAGAGGTTATAGCCAAGGCAATTTGGCAAGAAAAAGAAAAAAAGTCATCCAGATTGGAAAGGAAGAAGTAAAACCATCTGCAGATGACATAATCTTGTATATAGAAAATCCTAAGAACTCCCCACACATACACGCATATACGTATGCAAAACTGTTAGAACAATTTTGAATAAGGTAGCCATATGCAAGATCAATAAACAAAAACCAGTTGTATTTCTGTGTTCTTATGGAGAACAATCTGAAAATGAAATTTGAAAAAAATTCAATTTGTAATAGCATCAAAAGGAATAGGATACTTAAGAATAAATTTAACAATACATTCAAGACTTGAACACTGAAAACTACAAAATATTGTTGAAAGGAATTAATGAGCTTAGATGAAATGGAAAGACATGTCCATGGATTGGAAGACTTAATATTGTTAAGGTGTCATGCTTCCCAAATTGATCTACAGATTAATGCAATCCCTATCAAAATCACAGCTGCCTTCCTTCCCTAACCCCAGAAATTGAAAAGCTGATCCTAAAATTCATATGGAAATGCAAGAGACCCAGAATAGCCAATGTAATCCTGAAAAAAATACAACAAAGTTGAAGGACTCACACTTCCTGATTTCAAAACTTACTATAAACTAAGGTAATAAAGACAGTGTGGTACAGGCATAAGTATAGCCTTATAGATCAGTGGTATAAAATTGAGGTTCCAGAAATAACCCTTATATTTATGATCAATTGGTTTTCAACAAGTATGACAAGATAATTCAGTTGAGAAAGAATAGTCTTTCTAATAAATGGTACTGGAATAACTGGATATCCACATACAAAAGAATGAAGTTGGACCCTACTTCAAACCATATACAAAAATTAACTCAAAATGGATCATTAACCTAAATGTAAAACCTAAAACAATAAGACTGTTTCAGAAAAAAATGGGTAAATCTACATGAAAGCAATAGTTTCTTATATATGGCAGCAAAAACAGAAGTGACCAAAAATATATAGATTGGGCTTCATAAAAATTACAAGCTTTTTTCCTTCAGAGGATAAAAATAAGAGAAAAGACAACCCAGAGAATGGGAGAACATATTTGCAAAATCATGTCTGTGATAAGGAACTTGCATCCAGAATACGTAAAGAATGGTTACAAGTCAACAATATAACCTTTTGGGGGTGATAAAGACAACCCAACTCAAAATTGGGCAAAGGATTTGAGTTGACATTTCTCCAAAGAAGATATACAAATGGCCAATCAGCATATGAAAAGGTGTTCAACGTTGGCCATTAGGGAAATGCAAATCAAAACCACCATGAGATGTATTACACACCCACTAAGAAAGCTAAAATAAAAAAGACAGTAACAAGTGTGGGTGAAGATGTGGAGACAGGGCGATACGTGGCTGGTGGGACTGTGAAATGGCGCAGCCACACTGGGAAACAGTTGACAGTTACTTAAATTCAAGGTGTAGAGTTACAATGTGACTTATCTATCAATTGTCTTTCTAAGTATATACTCAAGAGAAATGAAAATTCATATCCACATAAAAACTTCTACATGAATGTGTACATAATAGCCCCGAACTGGAAACAATCCAAATGTCCACCAAGTCATTAATAAATAAAATGTGACATATTCACACAACAGAATATCGTTCAGCCATAAAAAACAATGAAGGACTGAAGCGTGGTGCAAATGGCTGAACTTTGAAAGCATTTTGTTAAGTGAAAGAAGCCAGACAGAAAAGACCACATATTATATGATTCTATTTATATGAAGTGTCCAGAGTAGGCAAATTCAAGGAGACAAAATACATTAGTGGTTGGCAGGGACTAGGCGTAGGGAGGAATGTGGAGTGTCTGTTCATGGTATGGGTTTCTTTTGGAGGTGATAGAAATGTTCTGGAATCCGTTAGTGGTGATGGTTGCACAAACGTGTGAATATACTTAAAACTATTGAATCATGCCCTTTAAAATGGTGAATTTTATGATGTGTGAATTACTTATCAGTAAAACTGTTATTTAAAAAGTTATTAATATTTGTCTTGATTACAGAGTTTTCTGGTTCCCCCTCAGGCAAGTACCCTGCCTCACCTGGTCCTGTCCTGCTTTTCCCTCCCAACCTGTTAGCTCAGGATTCAGCAAAATGTCTAGATCAGAAGATTAGAAACTTTAAGAGTTATGCTAAGTGCCAACAGCTATAGTAGGGAAGGAGAAGCCCAATGACTTGATAGAACTCTGAAAGCAATACTCTGTGAGCTGTTAGTGTAGGGACAGACTCTGTGTCCGGCAGGGCCACGCTGTCCAACACTATGGTGCAGTCTTGGATGCTGCTGGCTCTATATCATTAGGAAAGATTGAATTATGCTCAGCATCTTGTCAACAGATTTATTAATATTAATAGGAAAGAGGAAGGCTATACTTTATAGAGTAGTTCCGTCCAACAGAAATATAATGTGAGTCATATATGTAATTAAAATTTTTCTAGTAGCCACATTAAAAAGACAAAAACAGATGGAATTAATTTTAATAAGTTTTATTTAACCTAATATATCCCAAATATGATCATTTTAACATGTGGAACTATTTTACATTCTTTCTTTTATGTTGAATCTTCACAATCAGGTATTTTATATTTAGAGCACATCTCAGTTCAGGCTAGCCACCTTTCGAGTGCCCAGTGTACACCTGTGGCTTCCGTATTGGTAGTGACAGGGTGATTTCTGTGAAAGTAGACTCCAGGCTTCTAGGGACACAGCACAGTTTGCTGGTTTTGAGTTGGATCCAGATGCAAATTCCAGCTTTGGCTCCAGCACTCATTTATTTATTATTAACATATTTACTGACATCTATTCTCAAAAAATCACATGTTCTATTTCTATGATCGGACATATAAATACTGGAGATAAGTCTAGTATTACTTTATTCTAATTACTGCAGGACCCAATGAAGGAAGTGGTCGGTTCTTCCTGGGAAAGGGTTGGTAGTGGTCAGGAGGGACTTTATAAAGAGGTGAGGCGTGAGCTCCGTCTTGGAAGAGGAGGTAGAGGAGGGGCAGAGGCATTCCAGGGGGAGGCAGGAGTGAGGGTGAAGGGCAGCAGCCCAGAACTTCACTCTGTGGCTTGGTTTGCCTGGAGCACGGACGTGAACAGGTGGCTGCAGGGGTGGCGTGGCCGAGCCAGGGTTGGGGCCGTGCTGTTTGAGGGCACCTGCAAGGGGCTTTAGAATGCATCTCATGCTGGGCAGTGGGCGCTCAGAGAAGAGCTTCAAGAAGTCATGAGGTGGGATTTGTCCTTTCTTGCCTTAGCATCTTGGGGAAGTCACTGACCTTTCAGATGCACACTCTCAGTCTCCTCTTCAAAACTGGGAGATTGAAATCTCAGAGGGCTGCTGTGAAGAGTAAGTGGACTGGAGTATATGACAGGCCTGAGAGTCAAGCTCAGAGTCCTGGTGAATGGAGAGACTGCTTCCCTGGTGGTTTCCATCTACTGCCCTGGCACTGGTCCTCCCATGGGGCCATGCTCCTAGCAGTGCCCAGGGACCGCTTTCAAGAATGTAAATTCTTCACGCATAACAATCAGCCTCAGGGTGGTGCCCAGGCAGCTCTATGTCTAACAGATTCCTGCAGCGACTGTTATGCAGCCACTTGTTTTGGGTTTGCACACTCATGTGGAGAGTCCCTTTCCTTAGCCCTTTTATCCAGGACTCTGGGCCATGCAGTGGCATCTTCTTCCCGTTTCTTACGTCAGCTTCCATGTTCTTTTGCCTGGCTCGTGGTCTGTGACCCTGCTCTGGTGGCAGTGGTAATTACTAGTAGCCTAGGGCTCCTCTGTTCGAGGTTGACCAGTTGATTCTTAGGTGGCCTCTGGCTCTTCACAGAGTGGCATCATTTAGCTCAGTGGTCCCCAACCTTTTTGACACCAGGGACTGGTTTCATGGAAGATAATTTTTCCATGGACCAGGGTGGGGGAGTAATGGTTTAGGGGTGATTCAAGTGCGTTACATTTATTGTGCACTTTATTTCTATTATTGTTACATTGTAATATATAATGAGATAATTAGACAACTCACCATGATGCAGAATCTAATGCCCCGCTGATCTGACAGGAGGCAGAGCTCTGGCAGTGATGTGAGTGATAGGGAGCGGCTGTAAATATAGATGAAGCTTTGTTTACTCACCCACCACTCACCTCCTGCTGTGCTTCCAGGTTCCTAACAGGCCATGGCCCAGTACCAGTCTGTGGCCTGGGGGTTGGTGACCACAGATTTAGTTGGTACCTGACGGCTTCCACACATGTATGTATTGTCTCCACAGACTTTAGCCAGCACACCTTAATTTTGTTCATACTCTTCATCTCTTTAATAACACGGACTCACTTCCTAACTCTCCTTTCACCATGTGTAGTTCCAACAGGTCTATTAATTTGAAGCTGTTCTATTTGCAGCAGCTCTTTATCTGTGGCCATACACAGTATAAATAATAATGATTTTCTTTTTTTGTTACTGTTAGTGCTGTCATTCAGCTGTTGCCATCATTGGTGGATTTACCTTCAATATATTTTTTTTTTAAGGTGGGGAGTGTGAAGGGGAGTTAGATTTCCTTTTTTTTTTGAGACAGAGTCTTACTCTGTTGCTTTGGGTAGAGTGCAGTGGCATTATTGCAGTTCACCGCAACCTCAAACTCCTGGGTCAAGCAATCCTCCTACCTCAGCCTCCCAAGTAGCTGGGACTACGGGTGTGGCATGCCATAGCACCTGCCTGATTTTTCTCTTTTTGGTAGAGATGGGGTTTCATACTTTCTCAGGCTGGCCTTGAGCTCAAGCAATCCTCCCACCTTGGCTTCCCAGAGTGCTAGGATTACAGGTGTGAGCCACCATGCCTGGCCTGCCTTCAATATTATAGTGGTCCATAGTAGATCAGAATATCTGTTTTAAGGGAAAGTCACTGTTGGAACAACACAGAGTGCCTCAGAATGTTGGATTTACTCTGCTTGCATTTTCTTTCATGGTCTTACGTTGTTTTAAAGTTCTAATCGGATATGAACAAAATAATGGATTTCACCTGGCACATCAACTTGGACTTTGTCACCGCTCCTCATATTCATAATGCTAATTTTGATCCTGCATCTTATCCTCACAAAATTAATTTAAAAAATAGGGAATGAGAAATAGATGGATGGTCCTAAAAAGAGATAAAAAATTTATTTTGCAACTGGCTGCTCTTTCATGCGAAAAATAAACCAAAACAATTTATGGGAGGCTGCTGATTTAATGGGTCTCCTGGTGGGAGGAAAAATTATTTAAACCCTTTCCTACTCCTCAGGAGAAAACACATTTTGTGAACATGTAAATTTCCTCTACCTGGGGTACCCACATGGCCTGTTTCTGGAGTTTAGTTCTAGTGGTCTTGTGCATGCCTCGAATTACATTGATGGTGGGGGTGGTGGTGATACTATTTGTGGTGCTGGTGGGAGTGGTTATGTTAGGTCCTAGGAGAGATGGGTTACTAAACTTATTGTTGGATAGAACTGAAAGTTCCCTTCATCGCATCTGGGCGGGGCATGGACCTGCTTAATTTCCTCAGTGCAGTGGGCTGCTCCCCGCCATGCGAGTCCTGGATTAGCAGGTAGCCCTTGTTGGAGCCTCCTGCACCCATCCACACCTGCGTGGTGTCACACACTTGCTCTGGCTTGCTTTTCCTTTCGCCTCCCCTTCTTAGAGATCAGCATTCTTTTTTTTTTTAGACAGAGTCTCGCTTTGTTGCCCAGGCTAGAGTGAGTGCTGTGGCCTCAGCCTAGCTCACAGCAACCTCAAACTCCTGGACTTAAGCAATCCTGCTGCCTCAGCCTCCCGAGCAGCTGGGACTACAGGCATGTGCCACCATGCCTGGCTAATTTTTTTCTATATATATTAGTTGGCCAATTAATTTCTTTCTATTTATAGTAGAGATGGGGTCTCGCTCTTGCTCAGGCTGGTTTGGAACTCCTGACCTCGAGCAATCCGCCTGCCTTGGCCTCCCAGAGTGCTAGGATTACAGGTGTGAGCCACTGAGCCTGGCCTAGAGATCAGCATTCTCACTCTCACCTTTTCGCCTTCCAGCCCTCAGCTTTCCTCTCTGCCACATCTATGCTCTCAGAGAAGATTCTTACGTTGCAAAGCGGAAGCTGAGAGGGAATTGGGATGTCAATAGGAAGTGGGTGGGAAGAAAGAATGGAAAAGATACATGTAAACCCTTCCAGGTGCTAGAGGTCATGCATCTCTTATCTCTCAGGTGCTGTTGATGAAAAGTTGGAATGGGAACAGTTAATGATACCCACACCATTCACACTGCTCAGAAAACTGATATGTTGAGCAGTAGGTCGTTTTGAAAATTTAATTGTTTCATAATCGCTGGGTTTTTCAATCCTGTCTATTTTCTTGTTTGGAAAAGTTATGAAATTGCCATTTTTGTAGATAAAAAAGGATTGAATATCAGCAATTTTGTATAACTCAACTTAATAATAGCAAGCATCCTGTGGTATCTACACCAGTGGCATTTGGGAGGAAAATTTGTCTTTTTTTTACCACTAAGAACTAATCTTCCTGTTGGACAATTTAGAAAAGAAAGTAATTTGCTGAGTTTTTGGAAACAAAGTTTTCTTAAGGACTCAATTAATATTAATGTTGTTAACATTGTAGGATTCATAATTCCTCTGGTTTTTAAGTTTCTTCTGAATTAGAAGAAAGTAAGAAGCATGACAGAGTATAAATTTGGTGCAGTATAAGAAAATTAATATCTACAAACTGGACATGATTACTTATGTATCAGAGGTATTATTCCCCTGACTAAAGCTATGTCTTAAGTCCTTAAGATACTTCATTTATATGGTGTATTTAAGAATCAATTTTCAGATCATTAACTACTTGAGGGATTAATATAGAAAGAAAATTGAAGTAATCCATTGAGGATTAATCTGAAAATAAGATTAAGTAATAATATCTCTAAAATCCTAGACTCAGCCAATGGAAAAATGGTGAGTTTATGAAGTAGCTCCAATTATGAAGAGGTTATTTGTGGTATAATTACTGCATAGATTCAAGGACTCCTGAACTAACTATTTTTCTGTGAGAAGACTTATAATGAAGTAACCATTTATGCTTTCCTGAACCTTTCTCTTTTCTTCTAAATTTTCCTATATCATTTTCTTCTTAAGGTTTCCACAGCTGGGTTGTCTACTAGAGCAAATTGTTACTCATGGCAGTAAAACTTGTTTTCTGGGGGTCAGGGTGAGTTTAGGTGGATTTCTACCTGATTTATTATTCCATTTGACTTGGGTCTGAAATTGCCTGTCAAATGTTGTTTAATATTTCCTGGTACTCAAAGTAAATAGCTGACGGTAGTTTTTTGTAAATGATACTATCAAGGAAACAAGTCAATGAAAATGAATTCTCATAGGAAAGCTTAATTTAATTTTGCTTTTTTTAAGATGTGAGGAATATATTCAAATATTGACCGAGACTCAAGTTTAAGCAACATATTTTGTTAATGATGTTAAGTTTGCAGAGTGTGTCTATTAATAAAATGGACACCTCTTTCTTAGTGGTAACTAAGTGACAAAAGGTTACCACGTTATTTTTAACATGTGTTTCGTGACATCAATGGACGGACATAGGACGAGAGGATGCAGTAGTATTTGGGGGCTTGCTTTAGGTTGGGCATGTCCTTGAAAACTAAAGTTACTGAGAGAAAAAGACCAGATTGGGAGAAGAAAAGTTAATGCAGTGCAAATAGAGTCTATTAAACTAGAGCAGAAGCTTTAGTGAACAGCCAAGACCACAGAAAGTTTAAAACATTTGAGAGCTTTTCCGAGGGCTGCTGCTAGCCCATATGGCACTTTGTGCAAATTAGACAAAGGCACTACTTCCACAAGACATTTTACTTCCATCTGATGGAAAACTGTTGAACTATACAATTTTTAGAATAAGACTTTTTATTGCCATGTGCTGGAAAATTGTAATATAAATAATCAAATTAGTCATCTTCGAATCATCCAAGTTTTAATAAAAATACAAACAATTTTCAGACTAATGGAGACGCTCACGACGAGACTGGTACCTCCTTGAATGTGGTGCTCTTGTGCAGTGCACAGCCTGAACAACCTGCAGGCTGGCTCTGCTTTGCTGGGATAGACTCTAAGGAAGGGAGGCTTTAAAATTTTTTTTCAGTATATGTAGGGGGTACAAGTGCAGTTTTGTTACAGGGATATATTGCTTAACAGTGAGGTCTGGGCTTCTAGTGTACTTTTTTATTAAGGTCTGTTCATAGGGGACAGAGAAGAGAAGCAAGAGTTTGAGGTATGGCTTTGATTAGAAACTTGAGTGGTTTGAAAGAAACGTATCACATGCATAGTAGTAAGAGGTTCGGGACCTCATAGGGGTTGCCGGAGCTTCCTAGGGGTGTAACTAGGAAAGAAAAACCTAAACTGGGTTTTATTTTTTTTTCCTTTTATTTCATCATATTATGGAGGTACAAATATTATTAGGGTTACAAATATTGCCCCTGCTCCCTCCCCCTCCCCCCAATGTGTTCAATTCCCTGGTGGTGAGCGCCTCACACGTTATGGAAGCATACACCCCTTTCCTCCTCCCCCCTCCCGCCTGCCCACTGCCCGATAAAAAGTTTTTTGTCTTTTTGTTTTGTTTTTGTGTTTTTTTTGACATTTTGGTTACATTATATATCTTTGGCTCTCCCTAAGAAGGGTTAGAGTTATGCCCTTCCCCTCCGAAGTGCTCGCCACATCCCTAAGATTGGGTCCCCCCGCCCCGAATCCCTGGTGAGAACCACATCTATGACTGAGTTTCTGCCATGTAGTGATATATAGTGTGTACTTTCAGATTTCCCCACACTTTAATAAAGTAAGCTTTATTGTGTAGACTGCTACCCGTGCAGTGTTCTTGTTCTCAAAGACTACTTAAATTTGGACTTTTTTCCCTCCATAAAGGAAGCTGCTTTCAGAATGTTGAGCGCATTTGTAATGGATGGCTCTTCGTCACTTACAAATTTTTGTAATTAATTTTCTGATGAAACAAAAAAGCGATTTTGTTGATGTTAATGTGCATTTGGTAGGTGTTGTTTGCAAACACGGGGTAAGGGGCTGCAGAAACACTCTGGGACCTTATATAGGGCTGCCAGTGGAGCGTGTGACCAGTGATTGAAAAGTTATTGAGGAAATAAGAACAGATAGGGAAGAAGACCTCCCGCAGTGCGGCTGGGTGGCGGCAGTGGTGGCCACAGGGGCTGGAGCCATGGGTGGAGGTGGGGAGGTGGTGGTGAGGATGGTGGTGCGGCGGGGATGGCTGGGTGGCCGTGGCAGAGGGCGGGCAGCAGCCACCGTGGCACTGAGGACTCATGAGAAGGAAGAAGTGGTAGGTGGAAAAGATGCCAGGCTCCAGACACAAAAGTGTATGGCCTAAGAAAGATTTTCGCTTTCTTGGGTGCTGGGCACAGAATGGACCAGAAGGAAATTCAAGGGGCACAGAATGGACCAGAAGGAAATTCAACCTCTTTGTGGGATGGGAATGCCGTTTTCTTATTGTATCATGGATAAATGATGTGTTATACCCCAGGGGGTGGGGGGATTTGAAACTCTGAATACAGAAGCATAGAAACATGACCAAGTAAGAAACCCATTTATGAGATTTAGGGTGAAAGGCCCTGGCGTTACTGACATTCGAAACCTCCACCCCTTTCCCCACCAAACACACAAATGATCTATGTTTTAAAGAAAGAAATGATGCCTTTTTTTTATAGTGAGTGGGGAAGGAAGAAGGAAAAGGGGACACAAGATAAGGAAGGCTTATATTAATCAATTTTCCCCACAGATAGTTGTGTAGCTGATTTATAGTGTGGATTTTTTATTTGTTTGTTTTTGAGACAATATTTTATGACTCTGTCACCCAGGTTAGAGTGCAGTGGTATGATCGTAACTCACAGCAACCTTAAACTCCTGGGCTCAAGTGATCCTCCTATCTCAGCCTCCTGAGTATCTGGGACTATGGGCATGTGCCACCACGCCCAGCCAATTTTTAAAAAAAAATTTTGTAAAGATGGGGTCTTACTGTGTTGCCCAGGCTGGTCTTGAACTCCAGGCCTAAAATGATTCCCAGAGTGACTTACCTCCCAAAGTGTTAGGATTATAGGTATGAGCCACTGCACCTGACTTGCTCCGTGGATATGATGTCTGATGGTTGTTTTTTTTTTTTTTTTTTGCCTTGGGAACATCAGGAAAGAGAATATAAAGACATTTTGGATCTGATGTTTGGCACCTGTGATATTGAGCTCATAATTTTGTTTCATTTTTCCTTACCTTTCAGTAGAGAGATGATATTTGTTATTAGAAAACACCGAGGGGGTGTGTGTGAAAGCACCCGCTTAAGGAATGTTAAAATGAAACAGAATTATAGGTTGGACGATGATCTGGTGTTCTCACCATCATGAATCTTCATAATTTTGGGATTGAAATATTTTATCACCGTATGGTTCAAATAATTGTCCTGATTATTTTTAAGAAGAGATCCTTGATGGTGATTATGTAAAGATGTAAGTACTCTGTAGCAAGAGAGATTTAGACGTTGAGTAGCGTTTTAAAGAGGGAAATTGGTGGGTTATCCTGCATTGGAGGCTTTTGGATTAGGGATATGCTACCATGCGCTTAATGCATACTTAATGGAACAGAATGACCTGAGAGTGTGCAGCTGCCGTTGACAGCTCCCATCTAGTGAGTGCTCTTGTTCAGTGCTGTGCCTGGAAAGCTCATCATCTCCTTTGCTCCTTGCAGCACCCTGCGATTGGGCCTCATGGTGTAGCTCTGAGAGGGGAAGGCTGGAGCTAGGGTGGCAGCCAGACATGGACGTCACCACCAGGCTTTCCTGCGTCCTTGGACCTGGACTGGCTCCACTCTTAAAGGTCTTTTTCATTTCTCAGAGTCTAGGCGTTTCAGACCAGCCTATCGCATCCCTCACAACTTGCTTTAAAATTGAGCCGTTAATTCTTTCATTAGAGGGTACCAGCTGAACAAGGCCGGAGGAGTCCTAGAAATAAATTTTGTGCCACATAAATGAGATACACGAGGGAATTATTGGTTACAATTTATTTGTTTCCCAGAGACCTTAGAGACTTTTAAAGGCTCTACATAATTTTTCTACCAGAGAAGGCCCTCTGATTCTGAAATATCTAGATGGCTGAAATATCCTCAGATTTAGAGAATGTGAAGAAACCCAGCAGTGTGCATATCTTATTTTCTGCTTTAAAATTATCCTTAAGAATCAATTAGGGTCTCAGAGTCTTTTTTTTCAGGGAGGGCGAGGTTAATCTCTTCCCTAACCCACCGTTTTTCTTAGGCAGAAAATACAAGAGAAGAAAAGACCAAACCTATTTTAATATTTAAATCCATAGATCCAGAGCCCAGACGTTTGGGATATCGGTTGTTGGGGGGAAGGGGAGGCAGATTCAACAAACGTCGCATGGGCAATTCTGCTAAGATGATAGAAACCACATAAGCTTCTTTGTCGTCCATTTTTAAATGATGCCTAAGACTGTGCCACTTTCTGTGTACTGCTGTCTTGCATGTGTTATTATCTAGCTGCTGTAGTGAGGAATTAAACCTGTATTCTGACATGAGGCCAGATTTTATTAAACTAGGTCATAGGGGCACATGCGGGGGGTGGGTCCAGCTGGCACGGGGTCAGCTTTGGCAGTTAAATGGGTAAGCATGCCAGTAGGCAAACGAAATGACTTCCCTCCTGCTATTAGGAGCAGATAGCAGGGAACCAACCGTGTAATATTTGAACATGCGTCCAGTTAATGATGAGTTACAATCAGGATCCTGGGAAAGTTCCCGTGATACTCGTATTATGTCAAAGGAGTTCATCATATTTGAAATTATCACAGACATTCCAGAAGAATTCAGAATGAATGGGTTATTATTCAAGTGTTGTATGAGTTAGTGCTTCAACCTGCACATTTTTAGTACAATGCGGATTCACCCCGTGTCCTTGTAGATGCCCTGAGAACCTGAGCCAATGCCGCCGCCAACGTCTGGCAGTGATTTCCCGGGGCAAAAGCCAGGGACTTTGCATAGGGAGATCAGGTAGAGACGCCTTTATAGTTCTTCTTTTGAAGGCTCAGTTTGGTTCTGTCTAATGCTAGAAGAATGAATTAAATGGATTTTTTTAAAAATGGCTTTTTGAAATGTGCTTTTTCTCGAAAGGGATTTTATATTTAATTCTTCATCATATTTATGTAATTGTTATTCATTGTAATTTGTGTCCCGATTTTTAAAATGCTGTGTGTGTATATGTGTGTGTGTGTGTGTGTGTGTGTGTGTGTAATGTTCAGCTGCTAATATGAGGATATTCCTTTCAGATACTCGGAGAGGAAGAATAGCCTTTTCAGAAGTAGTCGTTGACCCCACATGGCTCGGGAGCAGCCTTGGCACATGGGGAGAGAGGCAGGGCCTGCTACACTTTCCAGTCTTGTTCTTGTAGGTCCCGCTCATTGCTAGAATGTGAACTTCACAGGGACAGGGGTTTTGTCTGCTGTTCTCCTGGTACTTTTGATCGATGAATGCCTAATATTAATACATATTGGGTGCTCAGTAAATGTTTCTAGAATGAACAAAGCAATTTCGCAACTTGTAGGATCTGTAGGAAGTAGAGTCCTTCTTTCATCTCAATTGGAGGAAAACAAGAAGATTTATAAATAGCTTTTCTCTTATTCAACAGCACAGAGACGTATTAGGAGATCAAAGTGACACTTCATTTAAGAATCTGGAAGGAAAAAATTCCTTATTCACGGTGTGTAACTTACTCAACGGAAGGACTGGCTTTGTGGTAGAACTCCCTGATAAAGGTGGTCTCTATGAGTGTGTGTGTGTGTGTGTGTATTTTTACCTAGACAACCTGTTATCCATGTCACTCAGGATGAGACAGTACATGGTTTGTAAGCAAGCCATGAGGAAGGATGATGGGAATTTGGTGGATCTCTGGGTTGTATCGTGGCTCTTGCATTTTTCAGTGTGTGACCTTACTTACATTACAGTTCCTTATCTTAAAATGGGATGGGGCCTGGCTTGTAGCTCCGCAAGGATTCAATGACATGACAAAGGAGAATACCCAATATTGTAATGGTGCCTGGCACAAAGTAAATGTAGCTTTTCTCTTCTGCATGATGGCATAGTTAAAATTCTCTTTTAATAAGTTGACATTACTAGACTTTCTAACTTACTGCTTTTTTTTTTTTTTTTAAAGTAGGGTGTTTTTTTCTCCTCTTTCAGAATAGCGCATATTAAACAATGTCCTGTAAGGAAGTAGAGCTGCTTGAGTTACGATTTGGCACTGTAGAGCATGTTTAGGCATTTACATAACTGCACTGTTCTGAACTAGTTTGTTAATGAACCACCGTTCTTAAATATGGAAGCCGCGTGAGAGACCATGGGAGAATCTACACTAAATCTTCGAGGTCTACAGTCCAGGGCAGCTTTCTCTTCTGAGTTTAATTTAAAGAAATAGACTTTCTCTGTGTAACTAAAATACATGAAAGAATTATATTGCAAATAGAAGACTAATTATAAATTCTAAGATGCACTTCAGTTCACTCGAGCGTTTTAACATCTGCCAGGACGTACAGATACTCTTCTGAGTCCATCAAGTCAAAAGCTGTATGTGTCCTTTAAATATTTTAGTTCTGGTTTCTTCTCTCCTCTTTAGGATAAATTAAATTATCTGGGCAGGTTACTCTTCACAGACTATTACAAATGTGCAAATAATATGCCACTTACAGTGCATTTTTAATAGACTGCTTGTCAGAAGAACTCATGTTTTCTTCCGCTTTATGTAGAAGCAGTTCTTGTTATGCATTCAGCAAACAAAATGCATGCTTAACAAAACCAGTGAATCTTGACAGCAAAAGAGTATCAAGACCCATTTTCCCCCTCGAAGGCAGAAGTAACGAAAATGGTAGGTAGGAAACTGGCTCATTTCTCCTAGCTCCATAGCAATTCCCCATACCTCACGGTTCCCTCTACTTTCTGCTATAAGTTATTTACGAACACATTATTTCCTTACTGGGCACTTGCGTCCTCAGTGGTGTGGTCCATGTCTTATATGCTCCCAATACGACTTGGCAAAGGGCCTCACACATAAGGGGGCTCTGTAAATATTTGGTGAGCGAAGGAAGATTCCCTGGGTGAAGCACAGAGGGCTGGGTTTGTGGATCGTGGTCCTCCTAGTTTAAGATGGGGATGGTGTGGAAGAGCTCGTGTCCTTGTTAGATCCTGCGTGAGCCACTGCACTGCGCTGTGTTTACTGAGGGTAGTGGAAGTCTGCCAGAGAATCACCTAGAGTAACTGTATTTGTAAAGCGGGGAGATATTGAAATAGGCATGAATGATTTAGAGTTTCTGCTAATAAAGTCAGTATTACTTGAGTTGTCTTGTGTTCTTTTTTTTTTTTTTTTGTCTTCTTTATTCTTGTTGGCTCTAGTGCAAAAGAGAAGGAAGGTCAAGTTTTTGCCTTTCAGAGAGAGGGACAAGGGGGCATAGGAGCTCCAACTTTGAGTTTGTTGATGAGAGGGAAGAGGGAGGGTGAGTGGTCCAAAGGAAAAGGAAGGATGATCCCAAGAGAGGTGCTGGGGAGGGCGATATCAGACCTAGATTAGAGTTTAGAAGACACTAAGGAAAAGTTTTGACATTTTTAAGACTTCTTTTGATGTTTTAACTCTCCCCCTTGTCTACTATTTCCACTGTGTCTTCTGTCTTGTCACTGCTCTGGCAAATTGATAAGGAGTTGGCAGGGTGGTTTTGTAGGGAGGCCTCATTTCCTTCTGTACATGGTCCAGTGTTTCTGTCTGTGACTCTTGTTAGCATCTTCCCAGACTTTCTTCTATTCTTGGCTTTTTCAACACCTGCCCGGCCCGTCTCCTGGTTGGTCTAAATCTCCTGCCAGGGCATTGTCCAAGGAAACCTTGCAGCAGCCCTGGAGACTGGTGCCACCTGGGAGTTACACTTTCCAGTGCTAACTGGACCTTGTATAGCTGAGCCCCTGGTGTCCATGGTCTGCAGAGCTCAGCCTTGCGAGAAGAGTGGGAGGGAGGGGAGTCCCTGCAGCCCCTCACCCCCGCAGACTGGCTTTTACTTGGGCTCTCTGCCTGCGCCAGGCTCAGCCCTTCCTCCTGATGTTAGTAAAACGATAATCAATAAAGACAGTACCACTCAAGCTTTTTTTTTTTTTTTTGGTGTTTTTTTAATTCTAGCCCCACCTCCTTCCCTGCCAATCCCTCTGCTTTTGATGAGAGCATATTTTGGGCCTCAATGGCCTCGATCTCATCCTGGGGTGATTTTGCCCCGTCCCGGGGACATTCAGCAATGTTTGGAGACATTCTTGCCTTTCACAGCTGGGGAAGTGCAACTAGCATCCAGTGGGTAAGGGACAAGCCTGCTGCTCATTCTTCTGTGATGCTTGGGACAGTCCCTTCCAGTTTTCTGGCTCAAAAAAATCATTAATGCCAAGGTTGAGGACCCCTTATCTGGACGAATAGCTTATATTGCTCATAAGAGTTTTATAAGATCCAAAATCACATGTGCCCATAAAGATATAAAAAAGATGATTTTGAACAAAAGGGGGTTGGAAGGTGAGGTGGGAGGGAGAAGGATGGTAATGCTTTTTCACTCTTGGCCTCTTTTATTTTATTTTGGCTTTTGCTGCAAGGTCTTCTTATAACAAGCTCATTTCCATTATTTAATCCATAAGATAAATAGTTTTGATTATTGTTTAGCATGTTTTGGAGAACTTTATTAATGGATCCCTAGTGTCTGGTACAGGCCTTGTAACATAGTCCACAATGAATATATATTTTCTGGATGAGCGCATAAATGCATATATTCCTGGAGATAGTAGCCTTTTACGTGTTTCCCGAATACTCCCCTTGTACTTTCACAGTTAACTAAACGGACAGTGTACTGCCAGAGTTTTTGAAAGTCATCACAAAGATTTGAAGTGAGTGTTAGGTCAGTAAAAACAAGACACCTGGCTCTCCAAAAGGGAGAAACGAGGAAGTCATCAGTCTAGCATCAGCTTGTTTGGAAAGCTGAACAGGCAGAAACACGGCAGAAGTTCATGAAAGCTCACTTGGTCTAGGGCCACGGAGGAATATGCTCTAAGCAAACAGCTGCACCGAAAAGCAAACTCAACACAAACCTATAATAGGAAAACAAGTGGGCATAATGCAGAGTCCTTAGAGGACATAGAAGCTCAGCTGATTGGCAGCACTACCTGTGGCCAGGGGCACAGACTAGTGCAATGAGAGCCAGCTCAGAAAGCACCTTGCATTGCCCCGTGGACGCCATCTGTGCTGGTTCTGCTGGGAAAAGCTGCATACCTGACTCTTCCCAATTTCTCTCCTACTGTTTTCCTGTGTGAACCTTTGCTCCAGCCAGACTTCCTCTGCTTCTTCTCTGAACATGCCTTGTGCTGTTACTATTTGATTGCCTGGAACATTCTTCTGTCCAGGATGCAGTTTCTCTCTCCTCTCTATTTCTGAGTTTTCTTTTATAAGACTCAATTCAAGTTCTACACCCTTTATGGAACCCTTTCTAAGCTTTTTTTTTTTTTTTGCATCAGAAATATTTAATAATCTAATTTCTCCCTTTCTCACTCCCTCCAAATTCAGGAAACATCTTGCAGTCATGACTTATCAGATTTCATTCTATAGAAATCTCAGGTGTTTCAAAACAAGTAACTGGGGACAAATTCACATTTTTATGCTCATTGGATTGGAGAGCATCTTCCATTAGTCCAGCAGGGGCCCGTAGGATGGATGCCTGCCATAGTCTGAACACAGCACCCTGCCTGTTGGCTTAAGATGTGAGTGAATAGTCCGACAGTAGCTACCTGGACAAAAAAAAGCATCTGAAGGCATGTTTATATCTTGTCTGCAAACTCCAGACCTAGAAATGGACAATAGTGAAAATGTCCTAACATTAGGCAGAGAGGTAAGTTCCCCTATGTACAGGGCCCCATCCGGTTTTTGGATAAAGGCGGAATAAAGCCAGACCTTTGTTTTCTCAGGGTCAAAGTATAACATTGAAGGTGTGCATGTCTCTTGCCATGCTCTGGTCTTGGTTCTTGGCAAGTTCAGGGAAAGAGGCCAACCTTTGCTAATTGGCCAGAGCCAACCCTGCTGGGCTAGGCATTCTGTCTGTCTCACCAGGGACCCTCTCTCTCGATGCAACTCAGAACTTTGCAATATTATGTAGAATTCCCAACAGCAGTGGGTTTTGATCAGCTCTATTTACAAGAGCAATATTAAAAACATAAATTGCCCAGAGGGTATGCTTAACATTAGAGTGTTAAACAGTAGAAGGGAGAAGGGACTTGTGAAAATAAAGTTTAATTTTGCTACAGAGAATGTTCATTCTTTGTGCAGCATTTCTTAAGGATGTCTCTAAACCATCCTAGCGACAGGTCTTTAGACAGTTGATTCATTTTACAGCAAAACTCAGACAGACATATTAAAATCTCATGCTGGGTATAAAAATTTCATTATTATACCTGTCTTTATTACAATTACTTGTTTTCTATTCACACAGGATCGTTGGGTAGAGAAAATTTACCTTGATTTTTGCATTTAGAATATTCAGTTGCCTGTTTACCATGGTTTCATTTATTTTTAGATGAAAATTTCCCCTTTTTGTGTGCAGCTGAGTGTATCTCTCAGTTGCCAAAGAGGAGGGGAATATTGCTACCAAATGACAATAATCGTTTATTTGCAAGTTAAAATATATTCTGGAAAGGATGGAAGCTTGTTCTTGCTTGAAGCTAGGAGGCTGGGAGGTGTCTCTGAGGGATGCTTCTGTGCTGTGTTTTGTCCTGTATCTTAGCAGTAAGGCTTTACATATGTTGATATAGGAAGTAGAGAAAAATGGTAAAATATATCTGGAGTGGACCTATGAGAAATAATAAATCTGTAACATTTACATAATTTAAATGCAGGGCTGGTGATTCTGAAGGATTCTGAATTGTGTTTTTAAATGCTATCATGTAATCATATACATTTTGCCATTGGCCTCAATGGAATTCATCTTAAATGACCAGGGGTTCCCAAAAGCTTGGCATTGCTGATCTAGAGAAAAGAAGTCCGAGCACTTGTCTCAAAAACAACTAATCACATGTGCATATGAAATAATTCAGAAAATATGTGTGGCGTGACTACTGTGTATTGGGGGCCGTGCAGATGTCACAGATACAGAGGTTAGTGTGGTATGGTCCTTGCCTTGCAGGAGCTTGGAGCTGAGGAGGGAATGCAGACAAACGAGCCAGCAGTTATGGTAGTGGCCAGGGGCCTGAAGCATGTACAATCCTGGGCGCCCTCCTTAAAGAATATACAAAATTACAAAAGCAGAATTTGGTAGAGAAGTGAATGTGTACTTCAAAAGGGCTTATGTATCCAGAGTGGGAAGGAGCGGTGGAGCGGGACCTGGTGCCCAGCTCTGGGCCCGGCCCGGCTTCCTGGAGGAGGCAGCACTGTAGACATGTGCCGTTGCCACTCTTGCTCCCCTGAAGTGTGTTCTCCACGCAGTAGCCAGCAGGAGCCCGGAAAACCTACTTGAGATGATGTCACTGCCCCGTTCACGCTCTTTCCATCACGCCTAGAATTAAATCCCGGAGCCCCCTCCTCTCCCTCAGTCCTGGCCTCTGGCACACTCTGCATTCTTTGCCCCCTTATTCTGACTTTTCTTTTTTTCTTCAGAGCATCATCACTACGTTACGTACTCGTTTGTTTAACTCCCACATATGAACGAGAGCATGGGAGATTTGTCTTTCTGATATCACCTGTATTCAACGTTCCTGTTTAGTTTCAAATGCCTTCATTTTGGGTCTGATTGGAAGTGATTTTCAATTTGAAAAATGGGGAAGAGAGGGAACAGTCCAGTGTGTGTGTGAATTTTTCAGAGGCTAAAAAAATCCCCATATAAAATGTTTTCTCTCACTAATTATGCATTTGTAAAAATTTTTGAAGACGCATTTGGTCACAAAAGCAGCAGCACGTTGAATTGTTCTCTCTGTTCTAGCTGGATACATATAACCTCTTCTCTAGGATGGCAGTGTTCAAAGTGGCTGCTTTGAGAGGCTCATAAAATCCCTTTGGGGGTGGACCTTGAGACAGACACCAAACTTTATTATATTTTGCTATAAGGACAGACACAGCTTTCCTTGGTTTCCTATAAGCGAGGTGTCCTGAGGGAGCCAGCCCTCCCCACACACAGGGGAAACAGGGACACCTTTCCACTCTTGTCCTTTTTGCAGCATGTGTGTGTGTGGTTCAGTGGATTTACACATTACATTATCTAGCTTCAACTAAATTAACCTTCATAAAATAGATAAGTGGCTTAAAAAACAGAAATTGACCATCATACTAAAAAGTGAGAGTGTAAATGAAGAAGAGATGGCAAGATGCTATCAAGAAGACAGCAGAATTGATATTGCTCCTACTGCTATTCGTATGAGAATTTCTTCAGCCAAATAAAAAGCAATGATAATCTCACTGGACAGGAAGTTGGCCAGAGAGTTCAAAATCATCAAGATTATTCTAAATGTAGATTCTTAGCTATTATTGTAACAATGTATCTTGTCCTAACTAGATAGTGTGGTCTGTTAGGTTAGTTACTGGTGAGAATAGATGTGATACAGAATGTATAAATAAACAAGCATACCTGTATTGGGGGATGCATGCTCAAAGCTTCTAGGGGTGTCCACTCCGGAAATCTTAACGCCCGCTGCTTGAGGTTCTTGCGATTCAAAGTGTGGTCTGTGAGTGAGGCATCACCTGGGAATCTTTCAGAAATGCAGCCTCTCAAGCCTCACCCCAGACTTCCAGATCATAATCTGCATCTCAATAAGAACCCCAGGTGATTTGTATGCAGACTACACCTTGGGAGACACTCCTCTAGCGAATATTTTATAACGTGCTGCTTCCGTGCATCTGAAATCAGGTCCCCACAAGAAAGTGTGGAGCTAAACAGGTCTGATTTTTAATTCCAGTTGTGTCTCTTACAAACTTGGCCGTAGGCAGCTTACTGACCCTCTGAGACCCTGTTTCTGCAGCCGTAAAACAGAGACAACCATCCCTGCCTCCCAGAGCGTGAGTCTGTATGTGAAGCCCTCTCAGGAAGCGTAGTTCAGTCTCTCCTTCTCCCCTCTGCCGTGTCAGTCTGTGAATACACTGAAGGGGCGTAGCTCTACCTTTGTGTTTCCCAGCGCAGAAGTCTGTAAACTTTTCCCTCCTGTACCTCCTAAGAGAATCTTGAAAAATCATGTATATGCTCCCATTTCTCAAAGTTACATTGAGAAGTTTCATCATAAACTTAAAAAGTTGCAAAGTAATTTCTAGGTTATTGTAAATATTGACATTTAAAAAATGAAACTGGTTACATCACTGTTTTCAGTGGAATCTGTCATGCAAGTACTAACCAGGCCCAACCCTACTTAGTCTCTGAGATCAGACGAGATCGGATGTGTTCAGGGTGGTATGGCCTCAGACAGCCAATGAACTCTGAATACCAGGTGATTTGATGGGCTCTCCAAGGGTGGAGGCAGAGAATGTCTCCCTCCCCTCTGTCTGACTTTGGTGGCATCTCCAGTAGTCACTGAGTCTTCTGGAAGTTCCAGCTCCCACTGGATGGGCTCACAATGGTTCCAGCTTCCCCATGGGAATGTTGTTCCCAAGACTGTGGTGACACACCCTGCCTTTGTCCCTCCAGCTTAGGGGTGGTGCTGGCTTCCAGCTCATGTGCATCTTGGTGTTGCTCCAAGGCTCCCAGTTGGTGTATCAGCTCTTCCTTCATTTGTGTAACCCATTCCCTGCACTAATTCCCTGCATGTCAAGTCAAATGCATTCTGTTTTTCCTGGTCAGACCCTGACTGATAAGTATGCCAATCTTCATTGATATACCAGTATGTGGAATTGTCCTGTTGTCACTGGAAGGTGATATGCCAATATGTTATCAAAAGATTCAGGATGCGTGAAAGGGTGTTCTTCTCTTTAAAAAAGGAAGGAGGACAGTTGCCAGGAGGAAAGATGTTCCCAGGAAGAACAATTTTAGAAGAAGTACAAATAGAAGATAAGAATCTATAAACTGATTCTCTTAAAATGAGCATCCTTGAAAAGTATCTGGGCTCCAGTTTGAAGATTGCTGCCTTGCAAAGCTAGACACATTGCATATGTAAGCACACTAAATATTTGTTTGAGTAAATGAATGGCTGCATATGTACCAAAGGCCCAGATTGTCCAAAAATCTTCTACAGCTGTGATGGGGTCCAAACACAGACAACTAAGCGGAAGGCATGCTCAGTCTGGCACATCCTGAGGCTGCAGTTCATAGCTGGCTGGACTGGGCATCTCCAGGGGCCCGGCACTTGGCTGAGCAGATAGAGCCACTGGAGGAGCAGGCAGGATCTTGGAAGCCCAGGCAGTAATGGGCCATCAGCCGGAAACGGGGCTGCTGTTCTCACCTTGCCAGCAGCAGCGGCAGCAGTGGTGATGATGTTTGCAGTTGTGTGCATCTGCCGCTTTGAAACTCTGCCACTTATCTGGGGAAATCTCTCTGACAAATGTGTTTACAGAATATCAAGTTGTGCATTTATGGCCAGCCAGCTAAACTGAAATGGCCTAAGGAGGGTTTTTAAAAGGACTACTTTTTATTGGTCATAGAACAGAATCCTTCCCCTAAAAAAAAAGAGTACTGTTTTGCATCTTTGCTTTTTGCTGTGATTTTGTTAAGTTGCAAATATATCCTGAACTTTAATCTGCATTAAGTTGAATGAGAGGAGTGGAACTTAAAACACTCTTCTCTCCCCTCAGCATAAACGAAAAACGACCAAAGAAGACTCGTGCAGCGAGAGACCCCTGCCGTGTATAATATGCTAGCTGGGCTGGGCACCATGCTTAGTGCTCATGTGCTTCAACTTGATTCTCACCTTGAACTTACCTGATGGTTATTGTTACTGAGTCCATTTTATTGTTGGCGAAGCTCAGCCTCATGCACAGTAGCTTGACCACAGCCACTCAGCCACTCAGCCACTCAGCCACTGAAAGGCATAGCTGAAGCTGAGCCAGGCCTTTTTGCTTCAGAACACAACTTCTTAACCACAAAATCAAAACAGCTGAGCAGCTGAGCACACCTGCCACTGACTCCCCAAGGAGGTGCTGGTATTTCCCATAAGAACTAATACCCGTTTGCCTGATTTACCTGGCATTGAGTGTACTGAGGTAACATTAAATTTAACTTACAGTAGCAACTAATGCCGTTTCAAAGAACCACACTGGGTGTAGAATTGGTGGTTTTTCACAGGGAATGTTATGCCAGCTGCTAAAATTTGTGAAGATGATAGCTCTGGAAGACAAAGGCAAGCCTTCTTAAACTTAGAAATTTGACCTTCCTGCTAGTGATGCTTCTTTTCGAAAATCTGACAGGTTAAAGTCACATGGTCTGTGAGCTTCCTAGAGGGATTAAAGATCAGAGATCGGTTTTGAGGAAGATGCCACGTGAGAAATGGAGTAAAAACCCAGATAAGAACAAAGTTGGTTCTTGAAAGAAAAGGAAAAGGTACCAGACGTGTGGAGTGAGGCATTCAGGAAGAAAGAGGGTTTTAAACTAATACCAGGAGGCAGTGAGTACCAGGGAACAGGCTGCCTTTGGGGAAAGGGAGAAATAGATAATTAGTGGTTTTGAAAGTCAAACTACAGAACTGCACTTTTCAAGTTTTTTTAATAAATACAGAAGGGAATGAAAATACTTTTGATACAGTAATCGGAAGCAGTGAAGGACTTGTTAATGGAGCTTTGATCACATCAATCATAGGTAAGAAAGCACTTCAGGAGTGAGAATATAAACAAATCTCAGGAGAGATGCCTACTTAATGTTCATGTTTGCGTCAGTGCTCTGCACAGAATCTTACCGTACAGTTTCACTTTGGTGTTTCCAGTTTACTTATCACCATCCATCCATCTATCCATCCTTCTATTCTTTCCATAAATCCCTCTGAGGCTCTGCTATATGCCCTGAGCCCTGGGCTGGGCACTGAGGACATGGTGGTGAATGAGGCCACATGTGGCCCTTGTTGTGTTCGGTCTCATTGAAAAGCACAAGTGTCTGATTGCAACGGCACTGAGTACCATGCAGGAGAGCCGTGGTGCTCAGGATGTATAGAGGGACCCAACCTAATCAGAGTGAGAAGAAAAATGCTGGGGAGTGAGAATACGCCCTTCCCTGAGAGGCTGGGCCCCCATTTGCTGGGAGTTTGACAATGTGCACATCTTCCCTAAAGTTGAAATTCTTTTACAGGAAGGATTCTTGAATGAAGGTATCCAGGGATTGAAAGCCTTTTCTACCTTATGCCATTATTATTCTTTTTTAGTTTATACTAGTATATTATACTGGGGTTATGGCTTAGGAATTAAACCCATGGCTAAAGGCAAGAGCACTGAATTGCAAATTTGTCTTTTCACTGACCTGGATAGAATAATATTGACTAATGTTTGCTTAGTTAATAGGTGGCTGAGTACTTTCATTGTAATTATTTAAACTTCTGTCTCTACTCTATCCCCTGCCCTCCTTCCTCCCTTTTTCCCTCATGCACTATGTCCCAGGAGGGAGGAATGGGTAAAACATCATGGTCATTATCTCCATCAAAATCAAATGCATCCTCAAGATTTGGTGTGTTGAAGATTGACAGTGACATTATAGTATGTGCCCACTGCCTCTCCCTTCCCCCTCTCAAACATGGCATCTACAGAGGGGATGAACACTTTAAAATATAATGCATTAACTTCTCCTGAGGCATGCACAAGGCTTATTGGGATATGAGGGAGGAACCCCCCATAACTCAGAATGTGTGTGTGTGTGTGGGGGGTAGTGGTGGGGATATTGCGTGATTGCATGTGTGAGGGGAGGGAGTGTCCTACAAAATCTTGAATAATTTATCGGGAAAGCGACAGGGCAGGTGGAGGTCCATTCCAGACAGAGGGTGAGCTTTGCTGGTTGGGGAAGTAGGAAAGCTTGCGCCGAAGCCAGATCTTTCAGTTCCTCCTCCAGTGTTCCTTCCCTGAACTGAGCTGCCACTCAGGTGGCGGGAGGGGTGGAAGAAGGTAAAGACAGCCGGCACATGGGTTGGGATAACCTGCGAAGCAAGAGGACTTTAGTATCAAGAGGCAGCAAGTGCTCAGAACAGGCTGCTTTTGGGGATAAGGGAAATGGATAATTGTATGTGAGGCTGGTAGAGTCATCACATTTGCTGTCTCCACAACACCCCAAATTGGGTGTTGCTGCCTCCGTTTTGCAGAAGGAGAGGCTGAGGTCCAGCAGGGCTGGAGCCGGGTCGAACCTGACCCTGTGCTACCCTGGTTCAGGGTGGGTGGAGCCAGGTGGGAACTGAGGTGGGTCGTCTGAAGACAGTCTCCACGGTGGCCAGGCGTGCATGGCTGGACTATTTGGAGACATCACGAACAAAAGGACTTTGGGGACTGGTTTGGGGACCTCATCTCTCCAGTCCTGTCATTCCTGTGGGCAAACATGCTTGTAGAGCCATGCATGAGCTGGGCCTGTCTGGATGCTCCTTTACTTCCTAGGACTGGGAGATTGGGCATATGCCGGCTCCCCAGGCCCTGCGTGCGTGGACATCTGGCAGCTGTCTAAGCTGCAGCAGTGAAGGCTTTACGAGATTGCAGAACTCCGTGTAACGTGGAGTAGAAGTATCTACCATTAGACTTAACAACCGAGGTAAAATTTTATTTTTGTAAAACGTATCGAATTTGTGCAGGATGATGGGGGTGAATCATCCTGAAACTGATTTAAGAAAGGCTGTGTTCGTTTAAGGGGATCCGCTGAGAAACAGACACAGAGGAAAGCTGTACTATAGGAAATGCGAACATTTAAGAAAAATGTTTCTGTGAGATGATCGGGATCCTGGGGGAAGAATGGAAGCCTTTCTTTCCCGTGGCATGTTTTCCCTGAAGCTTGACAAAGGGGAAGGCCGACTGTTCAGTTTTATTTCAGAATTAACTTGCTGATCAATAAACTTTATTCTGCCCACTTTTGTTGCAAAACCTTCTGCCTTGGGGGGAGGCAGAGTTGGAGGGAGGGACCGATTTAAGTTATATTTAGTTGTGATCAGTTAGACCAAGTGGTAGATCATCTTTGACAAGATGGGTTTAGAATTTGCTTAACTGCTATGTGCTAGGATGTTCTGCCATCTGTAGGGAGCGCTTCCATTTGGAGTTAAAATTGAGATGGAATTTCTAGATTTTCTGAGAATCCTTCTGCCTTAAACGAATATGGTTGTTTCTTCTTTCCAGATAACTATTTTCGTTTTCTGTGAAAACATGCAAACCACTCCATTGTTAGAGGAGAAATGAGTCAGCAGTCCTAGCAGTCACTCCTTTGTCAGCTTTTTGTAGGAGTCAGGTTGTTTGATTTTCTTCCTCCTAAGAAGATAGTGTCTGCAGTGATGTGGGCAGACAACCCCCGAGGAGTCAGGCTCAGGCACCAGGCTGGAATTTGGGATGTGGAAAGGAGGCTTTGGTCTTGACATTTTCAGGCTCTAATGTGAAACCAGGGGAGAAACCCAGCATCATCACAGGATGGAGGGGCTATCTTGCCTTTGGCTGTGTGTGCAGAGAAAGCAAGCGGTAAGAGTGCACCTTGCAAAGCATCGCTGCCCCTGTGCTGCCGGGTCTGTATGAAATGGGATGTGTGCCAGGCTCATCCCTGGAGCTCTGGGTGCATGTTTGGAGGCTGTTTCTCCGCGTATGCTGGATGTTGGAGGAAGTAGGGCAAGTTATTGTACTGCTTTCAGAGAAACTTGCTACATGTCCGTGTTGGCTCTCCTAGGCACGTTCAGATTTTGCAAACCTTTGTCATTACACATCGGGTCAAATGTGACAAGTGTTTCAATGTGTGTGTCTCACGTTTTGTGTTGTACCTGTTGTAGTGCTGTGCTGGAGAGCCGTAGCGTGGCCCGAAAACAGAAGCTCCCCAATGGCAGGGAGATGGTCCCTTGCCAGCTCCATCCGTCACAAATGCTGTTCTTATCCGGTAACTAGTCTACTAGGGAATCAGTCTGCTGGAGAGAGCCAGCAGGTAGCGACAGTTGAACCTCTGTGGGGTAGGGACTGGGCCCATGAAGGGCAGAGCTCCTTGCTGGACAGGGTCTCTAGGGGACCGTGGCAGGGGCAGTTCCCCAGCGCTATGGCATAAACAGAGAAAGCAGCCCCCTGAGGCAGGATGGTATGTGTGATGGGAAGTATTGTGTAGGACAGGGCTGGGGAACCTGCGGCCTGAGGCCACATGTGGCCTTCTCGGTCCTTAAGTGTGGCCTTTTGACTGAATTCAAATTTTACAGAACAAACCCTTTTATTTTTATTAATATATTTTTGTTCATCTTTCATCTTTTAATTTTATTTTTAAAATGAATGTATTTAAAATAGCAAAGAATAAAATAAATGTCAATGAAATAATCGTCCCAGATTGACCAGCGCAATTAGAATGTTACCCATAAGGGCTACATTGACGGCTGCCGTGCTCACGATTTAGTTCTAACTTCCCCTGCCTGACTGGTGCCGCTACTGCACCGGGCTGGTTGGTGAGAGTTTATGGGAGTCACGTGTGCTAGTCTGTCATCAGCTTTTGACAGTGGTGCACTGTGTTTCTGTTTGAAGTGGAATTTGTGACTAGTTAAACAGCTCGACAGTATTTTTTAGTTCTTTCTGCTTAGCAGCTCATCATGTCAAAGAAGACCAGCAGAACACTGAAGGAAGAAAACAGATTTTTTAATGAGGATTGGGAATTGCAATATTATCTTGTTTCTGCTAGAGATAAGATGATTTGCATGCTTTGTGATACTGAAATATCAATATGAAAGAAATTCAGTGCTCATCAGCATTATAACACTCATAAGGACCACGAATATTTTAAATCAGAGGGAGAGGCATGAAAGGTTGTACTGCAGAAATTAAAAGATGAAAAGCAAAAGCAAAGACAAATTCTTTCGAGTAGCAACAGAACCTGGAAATAATGCCATTAAAGCAACTTGTAAAGTAGCTTATGTGCTCGGGAAAAAGGAAGCTATTCAGTGATGTAGAAATTGTGAAAGAAGTATAGTTGAGGTTGTAGGATGCTTAGACCCTGATAAGATCTCAAAGTACAACAACTGCCTCTTTCAAGGAGAACTATAATTGATCAGCAGTATGAATTAGCCTTCAACTTAACAGAACAACTTCATACAATACTTCAAAAGGAAAATATATATTATTTTTGTAGCTTTGGATGAATTAACTGATACTACTGAGTTGGCTTAGGTTTTATATTCCATTCTGGTCATAACAGAAGATTTTCTTTGTTATAAAGAGTTACTCACTTTGGGCACTCTTGGGACTAGAACACAGGGAATAGATATCTTCAACAACTTTCAAGATAAACGTTGTGAAGTTGGACTGAATTTGGTAAATTTAATGAGTGTATGTACAGGCAATACACCTTCCATGATGGGAAAACATGAAGAATTTATTGCACAGATTAAAAAAAGTATTAACAGATTCATATGCTCTCATTTCTTTTCATTGTATCTTGCATCAGCAAAATCTCTGTGCTAAAGCTACTATTTTAAGTGACACTTTGCAACAAGTTATAAGTATTGTTAACTATATTCGTGCACATGCAACATGGTATCATCAGTTTCATAACATGATAAAGTCGAATGATGAGGTATAGAGTATGAATTTGCCGTATAATTCTAAAGTGCATTGGCTATCTCAGGGACAGGTGTTAGCCAAAATTTCATCTCTGTGAGAACAGATAGTTAAATTGTATGAAAAACAGAATCAGGAACATGAATTATTAAAATAAGATTTCTATAGGAATGCAGCAATTCTGTGTGATAACATGTCAAATCAAAATGACCTGAATATTTCTTTTTTTTTCTTTTTTTCTTTTTTTTCCTAATTTTTTTCTTTTTCCTTATCAAAGATAGCAGTAGAACCTGAATGTTTCTTTGCAAGGTAAAACTAAATCTATGTATGATATCTGGCAAAAAATCCAAGTGTTCTGAAAAAAACAATCTTTTCCCAAAACACTTCTTGAAAAGGAAATTTCAGATGAACATTTTCCCCAGTTAGCAAAGGTCATTGATGAGTGGGGTGATATATGCTAATAATTTGAAGAATATGCAGCTGTTACAGACCTATTAATTGGAGAATACAATGAAAGGTTCACTGACTTTGAGGGTCATGACATGACACTCAAATTAGCATTTCAGCTTCACCTAGTTGGTATCACCAAGGCACCTAAAGAACTACAGATGGAATTGATTGAGCTCTCAGTAGATGGCATTTTAAAGTCATTGTTTGATGCTAAGAAAGATCCAATTGAAATATGAAAAGATGCAGTAGAATATCCAGGCCTTTAGCAACGTGCCTGAAAAATTCTTTCTTATTTTTCAACTGCTTACTGCTTTGAATCTACATTCTCCTACCTAACCCAAACCAAGATGCCTTTAAAGTCACATCTAGATACCCATCTAGAGGATCACCTGAAACTGTGGACCTCCATGCTGTAACCAAATATTCAAATGGCTTCCAACAAAAAGCAGACACAACAAAGTCATTAAAAGGTTAGTTAACTTTAAAATTAACAAAGAGTTTTTATTTTTTTGAAATTATTAAGTACATAGTAGTTAGATTTTTACAAAATAATGTACATTTTTAAGTATATATAATTGAAATTTCTTGAATGCAGCCTTGACAATAGCATAGTCACATTAGAAAAAACAGAAGAAAATAGAATTTAATGTTTATGAAGCCTCTGGAAGATTGATGATTTTCAAGAGTTAGAAGTGATCAAGGGATTTGACTACATAAAAGTAAAATCATCTGATATGAAAACAAAATGCAGTCAGAGTGGGAAATATATTTGTTGTAAATATGATCAAGTATCAATATATTTGTTATATAGAGAACTTATTCAAATTGAGAAATACTAATAGATAAATGGGCAAAGAACATGAATAGACAATTTGGAAGAATTGTAGCTGATAAACATATAGAAATAGGCCAGTCTCAACTGAATAAAAAATAGCAAATGGGAAGAATGCACCGTTTTTATCCACTAAATTTGAAAAGAAATGAAACCAATACTTGTGTCAGCACAGATATACTCTTATATTTTGTTGTTTATATTGTAAGTTAGTGTAAAACCTTTGAAAGGTAATTTGACAGGTGATCCAAAAATCAGTAAATGTGGGAATATGAGTCAGTGTCCCTTGTGGAATTTATCCTAAGAAACTAGTACAAAAAGGAAAACTCTCTACACACAGGTTGTTGACTATAGCTTTATTTATAATATTGGAAAATTGGAAACATCTAAAAAGCTCAGAGACTGCGATACATCCCCTGGGTGAATTCTCTGGTCGTTAAAAGTGATAATTTTGAAGATTATTGTAACAGAAAAAAATTTAATGTGACAGTAACTGAAAAAATAGGCATCAAGATTTTATATACAAAATGAGTTCAGTTAAACATGTATGAAAAAGAAGAAATACATCATAATAGATATTTCCCAGTAGAGTGATGGTTTCATGAGCAATTCTTCCTTTTTCCTACTTCCCAAATGTACTGAAATTTTATGTGTTTCATCATTTCAAACAATATATATTTAAATAATTACTATTACTCTGCGAAGGGAGATCAGAAAGAAGAAATTACAGAAAATGCAAACATTTAAAAGTCATTCACATGCTATTTCATTTTTTTGTTCGTAAGCATTCCACTAATGTGTAGCAGAGCTTTGGTGATGAAGCTTCATCTTTATCCAAAGACAGTTAAAACAGAACCCCCAGCTCATCAAATCCAAGAACTTTTTTTCATCATTCCTTTGTACTTCCAGCTTTCCTCGTGTTTCCTGAGCAATTGACTTTTTGGACTCCCAGAGGCAGGTCTACAGGCTTTGTCCCTTAGACGAGGGGATCATTCCTTAGTAAAATCTAGTTCCAAAAGATTCAAACCTTTCAGGTCATCCTAAACCCTCCCATGCAGTTACAGTTTGTTGGTTTGAGGGATACACCTAGCCCACTGGGAAACTAGTGAGATGACACAAATCATGATCTAGTGCAGCAGTTCGCCTCGAGCCTTTATATAAAGCTCATATTGTCATTAACCCCTTGTAAACATTCCAGTATAGCCTGAGGCTGAGGATCTCTGACCTTAGGAGAAGAAAGTAACAGCTTTGTGCACCTGTCTCCCTGCGTTTGCCCGAGGTAGGCTTCCAGTGAGGAAAATAACTCATTTTCACAGAAGAACAATGTTTCACGGTGCCACACAGCCATTTTCGGTTCTGCTGATGACAGATCTGTTTTAATAAAAAGTTGATTTTCGGCCCTCAGCCCCCATGCAGTTCCTTTCCTGGGATTCCGAAGGCACAGGTTAGGAATCGCTGATTACAACCCCATGTCGTGGGTTTTCCTACCACTTTGTCCGCTTCTGGAGAGTCTGTGAGGATTCATGTAGGTGAATTTCTAAGCACCCACACCTCCCCGGCCACATGTGCACAGACGCAGGCAGCTCCCTTAGAAACTTACCAGTTGTGAGTTCACATGTAACAAGTGTTAACGACATGCTAACCCTAACACGTATGTTATGAGGGTCCATGAAGAGTAAAAGGGAAGTGGGGTTGTTTCTACACTATTTTATGGGGAAGGCAAGGTCACCCTGATTTCAGGATATCATGCTAGCCCCCAGTGTGAGCGAGCTGGGAGCATGACCAGTCAGGAGAGCTCTGTGCTTTAGGGATGTATCATGGCAAGTGGTTGACTCCTTTAGCTCTTGAGATTCCAGGCTCCTGGCTCACCAGGTGGGTGTTTGGGGCGGGGAGCATTTCCTGGAACTTACTAGGTTCCTGCTGCTGCTGTCATTGCTGCTGCCTGGGTCCTACTGGGTACCCAGGTAGGGCTGAGGGGGTGAATGTGGGCACATCTCACAGGCAGAGGTGTGGGAAGCACTTGAAGGATTCTCAGGTTTCTGAGACCCTGACTTCATCCCTTTACTCAGCATGTGTTTATTGAGTTCCTACTGTTTGTCATCACTGGCACTGTGTTTCTTTGCCAATATATTGAACCCAGCTGTAAGCGGTCAGTCAGTGAGTTAGAGAGGGGCTCGGTTAACTTTGGGTACTAGGCTCAGTCCTCATGTGGGCCAGTTTAAAGACACTGCTCTCTGCTCCCGGGAAGGCCCCTTGACTCCCACTGATCCTCTTGCCAGGGCTTGTGTTGGTCACCAAGAGGCCCACGTTAGGCTGTGGGTGGCTTAGTTCAGTTAATCACCATCTCTGGAAAGCACATTTGAAGTTTCTGTTGCTTTTTTGTCAAGGAAAGGCAACCACCTGATTCAGTATTCCACTTTAATGTGATGGAATAAGGGCTTTATGTTCTTTTTGGGGCTCATTTCTGCAAGAATTTATACTCTCGGTGATTAAAAGCCAAACAGCCTGACGGAACGTTCCATGAAAACATTGAAAAGAATAAGCAGCCCTTTGTTATGTGCTCGGAGCTGCGGAGAGCCGACCGAGAGTGCCAGCCATCAACCCAGCGGAGGTCGTCAGGACAGGAAGGGACGTGGGGAAAGGTGTTCATTTCTCTTTAGAAGAGTTTCTAAAAATAAAACCTGATTTCCTGCAATGCTGTGTGTGGGAGGACAGGAATTGGAGGGAACAGAATATTCTAGGGGTTCAGTAAAATACTTGGAGCCAGAATACATCTGAGAGCTCTGGGCATTATGTGAGCTTATTGTCTATTTGAGGTGACAGAATATTTATAGTGACCCTATAGAAGATGCCTCAGCTGCTTTTTTTTTTGGATGAGATAGACATAAATAAATAATGACAATTACTTATTGTTACAATTCCAGGATGTAAATGTGTCAAAATCAGTGTACCATGTCCCGTGGACTGCTAGGAGATCAGAGCAGGGGACAAGAAATTTTTATGGGGGCTCCACTGATGTTTTAGGATCTGTAGTGAGGAATCCCGAATCTAGTTTCTTAGAATAAAGCTTAGATTGTTCTGAAATTTATGATCCAGCTTTTTCATTACTTGCAAAGAATTAGCAGACCTTGGTGCTCAGTCTTTTTTGAAGATCATATTAATAAACTGTGGAGCAAAACCCAACTTTTAAAAGACTTTTCTGCTTCTTTTTACACCATTTAATAAATGTCAAACAAGTCATAATTGGTAAAACATAAGTGAAAATGCATTAAAAGAATAAAGTCCATGAATGCGTTAAAATCTTACAATGGTATTATAAATTAATGGACCAAACTAAATCACGGGAAGATTAAACAGGTATGGGAGCAAGATTGTGCTTGATTAAGAGCTGTAGGGTTTTAAGGTTTCTAAACAGAAATACCCCACTCAGATTCTTCACACCTAAGATGCTAGCCAGTTACTTTAGTGCTACCAGACGTTTTCACTTCAGTACTCCCGTGGGGAAAATTGGGTGATTCCCCAGAGAGGACGCGGTACAAGTTGTTGACTGGCAAATATGGACTGTCATTGCAAGTCTGTGATCAACAATTTATTTTCATGATGTTGTCTTTCTTGTTGTTTGTTTTTAAAACTTTGGTTTTCTTTCTTTTTTATTTTTTTGCCTCATGTACATAATTGTCAGCTGCCAGTAATTGATTCTTTTTTTTTGTTTAGACAGAGAAACATTTTTTTTATTTTAGCATATTACGGGGGTACAAATGTTTAGGTTATGTATATTGCCTTTGTCCCACCCAAGTCAGAGCTTCAAGCGAGTCCATCCTTCAGATGGTGCCACTGCACCCATTAGGTGTGTATATGCCCATCGCCCCTCCTCCCTGCCCAACATCCAATGAATGTTACTGCTGTACGTGCACTTAAGGGTTGATCAGTTAGTACCAGTTTGATGGTGACTACATGTGGTGCTTGTTTTTCCATTCTTGGGATACTTCACTTAGTAGAATGGGCTTCAGCTCTATCCAGGATAATATAGGAGGTGCTAGATCACCATTGTTTTTTGTGGCTGAATAGAACACCATGGTATACATATACCACATTTTATTAATCCACGCATGTATCGATGGGCACTTGAGTAGTTTCCACATCTTTGCAATTGTGAATTGTGCTACTATAAACATTCTAGAAGAAAATGAAGTCATAATTGTACTTTTGACTTAAATTTGAAATAAAATGTAAAATCCTTTCAAGTGAACACAACTGCAAATGTATGTGTGTGTGTCTGTGTGAGTTTGTGTGTGCGTACATGTGAGTGTGCATGTGTTTGTATGTGCGTGTCTGTGTGTGTATGTCTGTTCAGTAGATTAACCTGCCTGTGAAGTAGATGATAGCATCGATGGCTCTTTTGTTCAGCAGTAGGCCAGCTGGTAGGTAACTCATGGAGCAGATTTTACGGTGCGTAAGAATTACACCTACAGATTCCAGGGTCTGACCTGGAATAACTGTGGGTTCAGGACTTGCATCTTTTTTAAGCACTGTTGAAGACTGTACTGCAGAATGTGCGGAGGTCTGTGCTCTCAAGAAACATTGCTTTAGAAGCATGAACGTGGAGATAATGGAGTCCCTTTTATTTTCATTCTGGCTCTAGTTCTTTCCCCAGTCCTTTGGGTCAGGCCTTCACTCAGGTGTCAGAGTCAAATTAAAGTGATGAAACGCCCAGAAAATATGAAATCTTCATGTTAAGTTGGCAAACTGCCATTCTGTTCTCAGCCATTTACGCTTCCAAGCATGACTTTATGATTCCTCTGTAAGCGCTTGATAATGAGAGGCCGAGCTTAGTTATGCAGATGGTTTTAGCACCAAGTATACATCATGGGCTGCATTTTTAATCAGGGAGAAAATAAAACTTGTGCGATGTAACATTTAGGATTTTTGTTGATGGTGGGGTCTCCTGTGCCGTGAATGGATGATGGTATGTCTGGGGTATTCCAATTAAAATTGGCTTGTTGGTTAAGCCAGCGAAGAAAGAGCAGCAGGTTTTGGGCACCAACTGGCACCAACTGGCAGGTTTTCCCCGTGGTGACTTTGTATGTCGGAGGATCAGCTACCCTAGAGTGATGGTCTCTTGCATGCTCAGCTGCTGCAGGTCTTTGTAATTGCTTTTCTCTCGCGATTTCCTTGATGAATGAGACCAACTGAAAAACAAAACTAGAAGCAAACCATCGGAGGCCGTCGGAGAATTCTGCTTCGAGTTTGGATTCGTCCTTTTCTTCACTGCAAAAGCTAATGGAATGTTTTTGGGTTTCTCACTTGTCTCGAAAGGGCCAAGTGTAAAGAAGGGGGAGGAGGGGCCACTGATGGGCTGTGTCATTATTCGTGAGAAGGGTATTTTAGCGCCTCCCCAGGTCGATGCTTCCGATGCTAATCAGCGAGAAATTGTTTGCTCTCTGCACGCAGCACGTGTGCGCACCGTGTTTGCGTCTGCTCTGAGAGGGTGCCACGATCCTGGTGCTAGTGACTGCACCTCTCATTGTTTTGACCCCGGCTTACATGTCAGTTGCACCAGAGCTCACCATAAGCGGTGTGAGATTCAGATGGCTGGAGCCTCGTTTTCCTGAGCCTCAAATCGCTGGTGAGCACAGATGCTCACGCAAGTTTGCAGGGAAGACCACGGAAGCATCGAAGCCGTGTGCTGCCTCCTGCTTCTTGGCACGCGCTTTTATGGCTTTTATTATTGCCTCCTATGGCAGCTGTGCTTCTTGGGCGCTGGAAACTATGGGTTAGACATATTCTGTGTCCAAATACTAAAGTGATTGATTCTCGGTCTTCAGATGGGTTTCAAAAGTTATTTTGAAACGGCTTGAGGTAAATACATTTACTATAAACTCTCTTCATATAGTTATTTTAAAGATGGCTTTATCTAAGACTTAGAGCATGGCCTCAGAGAATGTTTTTTTAGAGTGTTTGTAATTTTCATTTTAACTTCAAGTAGTTTGAATTTGGTCTTTATTTCTGGTCGAGAACTAGACAGGTTTCTCTGTCTTGCATTATTTGACTCAAGGATATCCTTCTAGATATAATGTCCCTGCCTGCATTTTAAAGCCACTATGTCGTCCTTAAAATATATTTAATAATTTATTACGAAGATTGATTGAAATGATAAAATAAATTTAAAAATTCAGATAAGGTTTTATAGTGGTAGGATCATGAATAAATAAAAATGCAGTAACATCTTACACCTGCTACCTGAAGTAAGTGTTTAAGTTACATAAATAATTTCTAAATCCCTACAGGACCATGATAACATAAGAAAGTTAAATCATACCTGCTCTATCTCAGTGGCAGTTGGTAGACAGAGGAGGGCAGAATAATGGTGGGAGAATGTCTAATCTTGTGCGAGACAGTTGCCAAGAATGGCAAAATTTTTAGCTTTTACCTTTGCTCTTTAATATTAAGCAAATACATCTATCATGTTACTTTTTTTTTTTTTTTTTTTTTGAGACAGAGTCTCACTTTGTTGCCCAGGCTAGAGTGAGTGCCGTGGCGTCAGCCTAGCTCACAGCAACCTCAGGCTCCTGGGCTCAGACAATCCTCCTGCCTCAGCCTCCCGAGTAGCTGGGACTACAGGCATGCGCCACCATGCCCAGCTAATTTTTTCTATACATTTTCAGTTGGCCAATTAATTTCTTTCTATTTTTAGTAGAGGTGGAGTCTCACTCTTGCTCAGGCTGTTTTCGAACTCCTGACCTTGAGCGATTTTCCTGCCTTGGCCTCCCAGAGTGCTAGGATTACAGGTGTGAGCCACCGCGCCCGGCCTATCATGTTACTATTAAATAAGACTTGCTTATGGCTTTGGGGACCAAAGCTCTCTTTCTCTTCTGCACATATTTTCCCTCCTATTTGATTTAATACAGATTTTTTAATTCAAGAAAAAATTTATGAGAAAAAAATATGGGGGAGGGGCATTGTATTGACCAACAATACAAAGTGAATTTTCTGGACCCACTCAATGTGCTAGGTGCTTCTGTGAAGAAAGAATGCCATTCACAGCTTCAGTAAATCTCTTAAGCAGAGTTTCAGCATTGGTTTTCTTTTCTGCCAAATATCACTTTGCATCGCTTAAAAAATGTACAATGGAAGGAAAGGTTAAAGCTTTTCACACGAGAAAACTCACATGTTTAAACTCTATTATAACTCTTAATCAGTAGGTGCGGGTTTCCTTCAGTAATGAGATGAAGAATATTGGAATTTCTTTATCTATCAAAGGGTGTGGTGTTTTCTCGTAAACCGATTGTGAGTCTGGGCAGTGTGACTCCACTTAGGTGTCATGAGGATGTAGGCAGCTTCGCACCTGCGTCCCAGGCTTACTGTTTGCCACAGTGACTGACGGTTGCAGCTCCTGATCTTTTCCCTGAAATACTGGTACGAGCACCTGGGGGAGTGACTGCACTGCTGAGCCTTCTCTGCACAGCTGTCACCCTCAGGATGTGTTTCGTGTGCTCAGACTCCAGGACCCTGATGGTCTGATGTCCTGAGACAGTTAATGATTCTTTGGGAATCCTGAAAAGACCAGCACAAATAACTAGACAATTGCTTGATTTCTTGCCTCCTTTTCTAAGGAATTCAGAGCATTTTCTGTTCCTATCAATCATCTTTATTTGCTTGTAACAAAGATGAAGGGCTTACAGGGCTGCCTTAAAGAAAAAAAAAATCAGAAGAAATAGCTGTCAGAAAACAGCATTTTCTCCCAAGTTAAGAACCTAGAGAATTTTAGATGTGCATGTTAGCCTATTCAGGTGAAAATCCACATTGGGGTATGATAATTTATTACTTTATAATAGTGTTAATCTTCATTACAAATTTATCTGTTTCTGGCCTTGGAACCTTTACTTCCGTGGTGGTTTAACTCTCACCCTGAGTCATCAGAAGGTGCCAACTGGTAACGCTGGTGGTTTTCTCTTCATTTCTGCCAGAATTCTGGTAAGCGCTCTCTCGTCCTGCTGGTTAGATTAGAGCTGTGGGAGGAGGATGGGGTGATTGGGCCTCAGTATGATGCCACAGGTCCTGGTCCTGGTCATGGTCCCATCTAGCTGAGATGTTCCCTCTGCTCAGTTGGTGGCTGCTCATAGTGCTCCTCTTGTTGGACTTCTGTCTGACAGTGGGACTCAGGCCTTATAATTTTTGGATCTTAGGGACAGGTTATGTTTGGGGAAAATACTCCAAATTTTATTTTGACAACCAAGTAGTTTTGAAACATCCTCAGTCATCACCTGCCACCATCAGTATCTTTTTGTTCTTTACTTTTGTTTCCCACAGAGAGTTCATAAAAGACATTTTAACTCCAGAAAAGCAGAATCTCAGACTATAATCTCAGAATCTCAGTCTGTAATCTCAGACTTTAGAAATTTAGCATTATAAAAAGCTCCTTGTATGCCTTCTCTTTTTTTTTTAATTTCACCATAGACTGATTGATGGAAACTTTATTTCAGACCAGAGTTGGGGAGCACTGGGCTGGGCAGTCTCCTCTCAGTGTCTCCATTCCACGACTGTGAGCGTGCGCAGGAGGCTCTTGGTTTCCCATTACTCTTAGGTGCAAGCAGAAAGGAGAAGGTTGAAGAATATTTAAGTAGTATGCAGGACATTGCCAGAAACTTCTCTCAAATTTCTTTCAAAATCACCCATCACGCAGAGTTGCTTTGATAATCTGCACATCAGCTGCAAATTATTCTCAAGGACAAAATACATTTAGAGCTATCGAAATGCTCGTGGGAATCCTGACTCAGGCTTCCACTCCTACACTCCCTGGACCTGGCTCTCTTAACTTGCTCTGGGTTTCTGAGTCCTCAAAGGGAAGTAATTAAAGCCGGCTCTCCCAGGTTCCCATGAATTTAACCGGACAGCTCACTGTTCAGATGACTTCATGTTGACATCGATCATACTATTAAATTCCAATTTATTCTTACTGGTCCCTAAAGTAATTTTACAAAGGCTGGACTTTGGTCCATTTGTAAATCACTTATCATTGTCAAGACAGACTTTTTCCTTTCAGTAATACTCATATGGCTTTTTAAAGAATAAGTAGTAAAACAAAAAAGGGAGCAGACCCCTACATTTTGTGTCTGTTTATGTGCAGTACAGAAAGTATTCTGTTGCTCTTCTTATCAAGATTAAGCAAAAAATGATAATACATGAAAAACACAAATAAACTATTTTGGTTATCATCAGGTATTTAAATTTCTTTAAATTGTTCATTCTTGGGCTAATGTAGACTCTTATTTCTTATTCTTTTCCTTTTTTAGATTTTATCTAATTATATTACTTTATATTTTGAGAACTTTCATCATATATAAAATTCTCTTATATATATTTTCTGTATTTCTCTTTTTTAATTGATAAATAATAATTGTACATATTCATAGGATATATTGACGGATTCATGAGGGTGGGAGCATACAAGGGAAAGAGTGGAATTGAGGAGTATTCTTAGGTTTTTGTCCTGAGCAACTTGGTAGATATGATGGCCTTTACTTAATTGGAGAAGAATTGGGGAATAATAGGTTTTTGGGAGAAAACCAAAAGTTTTATTTTGGATAGACTAAGTTTGAGACCAGTATTAAGTATCTCAGTCTATTTTGTGTTGCTATAAATGAATATTTGAGGCTGGGTAATTAATAAAGGAAAAAGGTTTATTTGGATCATGACTCTGTTGGCTGGAAGATTGGGCATTTGGTGAGGGCCTCAGGCTGCTTCCACTCATGTCAGAAGGTGAAAGGGAGTCACTACGTGCATGGTGAGAGGTAAAGCAACAGAATGAGGGAGGGCATGCAGGTTATTTTGAACAACCAGCTCTTGAGGGAACTAATAGAGTGAGAATTCACTCACACTTCATCCCCTGCCCCTGGCAAGAAGGATATTAATCTATGCAAAATGTATCTGCATGACCCAAACACCTTCTATTAGGTCCCACTTCCAACATTGGGGGTCAAATTTCAGCATGAGATTTGGAGGGAGAAGTATTCAAACTATAGCATTAGGCATCCAAGGGGAGATCTATGGGCATAAGCCATAGTTGAAGAGATAATTGCTGAGAATTTTCCAAATCTGATGAAAGATATCATAGATTCAGGAAACTCTGCAAACCCCCAATACACAATCCCTTCAACAGAGTAATAATAAAACTGATAGCTTAAATGTCTTCCTTTCCTTTGAGTAGATACCCAGTGGTAGGATTGCTGGATTGAATGGTAGGTCTATTTTTACCTCTTTGAGGAATGTCCATACTGTTTTCCATAAGGGTTGTACTAATTTGAAGTCACACCAACAGTGTATAAGCATTCCTTTCTCTCTGTATCCATGCCAGCATCTATTGTTTTTGGACTTTTTAATAAAAGCCATTCTAACTGGGGTAAGGTGATATCTCATTGTGATTTTAATTTGCATTCCCTGATGATTGGTAACATTGAGTAGTTTTTCATATATTTATTGGCCACTGGTCTTTCTTCTTTTGAGAAGCTTATGTTCATGTCTTTTGCCCACTTTTTAATAGGGTTATTTGTTTTTTTCTTGCTGATTTGCTTGAGTTCTTTGTAAAAAGACACTGCACTTGAATGTTTATTGCAGCACATTTCACAATTGCAAAGATGTGGAATCAACCCAAGTGCCCATCAGTTCATGAATGGATTAATAAAATGTGGTATATGTATACCATGGAATATTACTCAGCCATAAAAAGATGAATTAGTACCTTTTGCAACTATCTAGATTGAATTGGAGACTGTTCTCCTAAGTGAAGTATCTCAAAAATAGAAAAACAAATACCACATGTACTTGCTATTAAATTGGAACCAACTGATGAGCACTCATGTGCACAGAGGGAAGTAAAACTCCGTGGAAATCAACCAGGGGAGAGAGAGTTGAAGCAGTGGGGCAAAACCTACCTAATGGATACAATGAACACTTTTTGGGCAATGGACACACCTGTAGCTAGGCCTCAAGCATTACAAAAGTGATCAATGTAACCTAAAACATTTGTACCTCCTTAATATTTTGAAATAATAAAAAAAGAATTTTTAGAACCAAACAAAAATAATATAATGGAAGAAAAACTGACAGCTGACTTCTCACTAGAAACAATGGAAGCAAGAAGACAATGAAATAAGGCCTTTAAAGGAAAGTAACTGCCAAACTAAAATTCTATAGCCGAAGAAAATATCCTTCAAAGATAAAGGCAAAATAAAGATATCTTCAGATAAATAAGAACTTTAAAAATGTATTTCCAGCAGACCCAAATATAAGTGTGAAGATGTAGGATTGAACAATATATTTCAATGACACATCTTTGAGTTCCTTGAACATGTCATGAAGGAACATTTTCTCCCTCCCAAGAATGTTTAAGGCATATCCTGTTTGCCTGATGTTTTCCTCATCTCTTTTTATTAAGTTAATTCACCTGCATCATTTAGATAGAAGCATGAATTCTGCTCCCCAGAAGTCTTCTCTGATACCCTATCTGGTTTGGTACAGGTCAAATCTTCTTGTAAAGGGGTATCCAAATATTAATTACTGGAGTATTGTATAACATTTGGTAGGGAAGTTACCATAACATGAAAATATTTGTGAACTGACAACATATAAAATTAGTTCTCATTTGAACTTTTTACCTTAATACTAGAATTCATCTTGTCAGTATCTTAAATCCATTAATCTCTAACTGATAGTTGGATGCTTACAACAATGCAGTGCAAATTGGTTACAAAGTAAAATTATACATATTGCCAGCTATGCAGAGGTTCTTGAACTTGATAATAGTGATGCTGCACTACTAGAACCCACGTAGTGGGAATGACTAATAAAGATCTGGCAGAGTTATTCTGGTTCATAATTGAAGAAGATAAAATGCACAAAGACCCTTCCATGGACAATAATTTGGAAATTAAAGGATTACAAAGAGGATTCTGAGAAACTTATTTTTTGCAAAAATTACTCTTTTCGTTATCATTCTGTAAAATTTCAAGTTACAAAGGTTTTGTATTATACGATTTTGAGGAAGTGTTATCTACCTCTCTAATCAATACTCGATTCATATTTTTGTCTTATGAATGATTTTTAAAAATATTCTTAAATATTAGATTAAATAAACTTATTTTCATTTTTACCATTTTTAAGATAAATCATGCTAATTATTTAATGTTAACTAAATCACACAAAAATTTAATAGCTTAAAACTTTGGGAATCATTTATTATCGCTCATGGTTTCTGTTAGCCAGGAATTCAGGAAGGACTTGGTTGGGTGGCTGTCTCTGGGTGTCTCTCAGACAGTTGTAGTCATGTATTAACTGAGGCAACAGTCATCTGCAGGTGTGACCGGCTGTTGGCCTAGGGCTTCATTTGCTTCCCCTGGAGGTCTTTCCATGGGGCTGCTTGACTGTCCTCAAGGGATGGTTGCTGGTTCCCCCCAGAGCAAGCAATCCAAGGGACCAAAGTAGAAGCTGCAATGCCTTTTATGACCTAGCATCAGAAGTCACATATTGTCACTTCTACCTACTACTGGTCACACAGGGCCAACCCTGGTTCACCATGGGATGGAAATAGATAAAGGGAACAAAAATCAAGAATCATTGTGGGCAATCTTGTGGGTTGGCTAGCATATATCCTAGCATTATCCTTTCTCTTTCACAATTTATTATGAAAATTTTGTTTTAAGTGGATTTCCTCTAAGGGACCTTAACATGGTATCAATTATCCTGGGAAAAGTAGGACCTCCCAGACTGGTCTTTTGTTCATATTCTCACCACAGTTGTAATTCACATGTATTTATGGAGGTACTTTGTTGTCACCCTTTTAAGACAATGTTTTATGAAGGCAAGGTCCAAGGTCCATCACCAATTAGCACAATACTTGGTATATAATGGATTCTCAGTAAAAATGTATTGTTAATAAATGAATGAATAAATGAATCTAGTAGATATTATTTGTTCTTGGTTAGAGAAGCTCCCAACTTAGATGAAATGGATTCATTTTTTGTTTGATTTATTATCCTTGGTATACCCTTACATTGCTGATATAGTAAACCTATGTATTCAGTGTTCTATATTCATGTTAATATTTATTTTTTAAAGCAGTAGTCCCCAACCTTTTTGGCACCAGAGACCGGTTTCATGGAAGACAATTTTTCCACAGACCAGGAGTTGGAGGCAGGGGTGGATGGTTTCAGGATGATTCAAGCACATTACATTTATTGTGCACTTTATTATTATTACATTGTAATATATAATGAAATAATTATGCAACTCACCATAATGCATAATTTAATGCCTCCACTGATCTGATAGGAGGCAGAGCTCAGGTGGTGATGTAAGCGATGGGGAGTGGCTGTAAACACAGATGAAGCTTTGCTCACTTGGCCAGTGCTCACCTCCTGCTGTGCTGCCAGGTTCCTGACAGGCCACGGACCCCTACTGCGGGTTAGGGACTGCAGTTTTAAAGAATGATTAGTCTGTGCTATTGTGGAAGGGAAAAAACCCCATATACACAAATCTATAATATTGGATTGATATGGATTTAGCTTCTTCCCAGGGATAAAATTGCTCAGCTGAATTGTGTAATTGATCACTTGGTATTACTCACGAATAGCGATGAACATTTCAATGATGTGGGTTGAACAAGGAAGATAAAACTATAACTCTAAAAGAAAAGAATTGGTTTCTGTTTATTGATGTTAAGGATATATCAGTAAGTAAGAATTATTCTTATCAAAATGATTTACAATTATTTAAGTGATTATCTTGTAGATTTGCTATTTGTAATGTTCTAAAATTTGCTTTATTCATGACTTGTTTCGTCACATAAAACCTATTTAAAATGATTTCCTAATTTGAGACTTGATGAGACTTGGATGGGTAGCAGAAGGCCAGAAAGGACCAAATTCCTGCAGCTGCCTGTACACTGTTATTCTGAAATGCTGTTATTTAAATGGCTTGGCTAATAGCTGAAACGTGACTCTCTCTGAGGATGGTTTAGCCCCTCTATTCTTTTGCCCTGGTGTCTGCCTTTTTTCTCCTCTTCCTCTTCTTGGTAGTTTTTTGAGTGTTAGTCAGTGGACAAGTCCTTTATTGATGTCCACCTGGAGATGAGGGGATACCCTGGTAAGCTATGGAGACAGGGCATTGGGGGATCCTGATATTGAATATTGGATCTGTGTCTGTGTTCCCCCCTAAATTAGAAATTCTGAAGCAAAGAGACCATGTATGACCTTCAATGGTTGCTTTCGGATGTTTACATAGAATATCCAGTTCCGATTGGTTAAATATTGCCATTTATTAGTACACATCAATATGGACTCTGAGAGGTAGGGTAGGGTTCAGTGTGATACCATCTCGTGGTTCCAGCTCCATTCCCATGTGACTACCCTGGCTCTGCCCTCCTCCACGTCCTCAAGCCATCCCATAAAGATGGCTGTGGCAGGTCCAAACCTCTCTTTTCAACACGCTGTCTAGAGGAAGACCGTTGTATCTTGAAGGCTCTGGAAGACAGAGAAAGATCTTTTCCAGAAGTCCCCACGAAAGCAGTCTTTATGGGGCTTTGGCCTAGGTTGGGTCACAGGCCCACTCCCAAACCTGTCACTGCTGATGCGAACGGGGTTACTTTGGGTCAGTCAGACCTACCCACGGAGCCAGGGATGGGGCCACCTTGTCCCGAGGGGATGCACGGAGGAAAGGTGAATACTCGAGTAGAATCAGAGTTTTATTAGGAAGGAGGAAACAGGTGCTGGGAAAATGACCAAACAATGTCCCCTACCAACTCTTGGTTGGTCCCCATACCTAGAACAATCCCTGGCACATAGTAGGTTGTCAGTAAATATTTATTAAATTAAATTGCCTTTTTATCTTCTGGTTTAATTTATCAAATTCTGTGGCTGCTTTTGTTTCCTAGGAGATAAACATTTATGCTTACTATTTTCATACTTTAAAATGCTATTTACAAAACACTTAAACAGCCTGTTGTTATTTCACAATTAATGGATTATTAAAAATAATTTGTAATTAAAACAACTTGGTAGATATGAGTGTAGATAACTTTGCTAGCATATTCTAGCCTAAGGGCTCATCCTTAGTAAAACTAAGAAAGCAAAACTGATCCATTATTTATAGTGTGTAAGACAGTGGAAATATAACCGAGAATGTCATATTATAGTGATGGCATATGGTAGGAGCCATAAAATCTCACATTACTCGTCAACACTTGTTCAGCTAAAAGAAGTGAATTTAGTGTGAGATTACTATAAATCCTGGAACTAATGTAGTGATGGTGTTGCTTTGGTAAATGAATCCGTAAGAAGATGCTCAGATGCTTTCCCACTGTTCTATAGTAATATGGATTTGTATATTTTATTTCTTGATGTCATAAACTGCAATACTGTAATTAAATTCTTCTTTTGCTGGTGCCATTGTTGGTTTACTTAAGATGAATTCAGCATCCGTATTGCTTGGCTGATTCTCCACACTGGGGCTTGTTGTCCTGCAGGCAGCACAGTTTCTTTGTCTCACCACATACAAAAATGTGCTCCTTTGTGTTTGGAAATGAAGCTGCTGACCTGCTGAGTAGAGAGCTTGGGCTTAGGTGTTTTCTCTAGTTGCGACGCAAGGTTGATTGTTTGAGTAATAGCTGGAGGGTTAGAGTACATGGCTTGTAGCTCTGAAAAACTTTAATTGATGTATATGAAGATCAAACTTACTTTTTGGTGGCCTTTATTCAGATGGCCTAGAACACTTTGAAACATTAAGCTTTGTGGCTTAAAAAAGAATGTATTTTCTTAGGCCGGGTGCAGTGGCTCATGCCTGTAACCCCAGCACTTTGGGAGGCCGAAGTGGGAGGATCACTTGAGGCCAGGAGTTGGAGACCAGCCTGGGCAACATTGTAAGGCCCTGTCTCTAAAAAAAAGAAGAAGAAAGAAATAAAAAAAAGAATTAACTGGACATGGTGGCACCTGTGGTCACAGCTACTCATGAGGCTGAGGTGGGAGGATTACTTGAACCCAGGAATTTGAGGCTGCACTAAACTCTGATCAGGCCACTGCACTCCAGCCTCAGTGACAGAGCGAGACCCCATCTGTAAAAGTGCCTGCTGGTGGATAGAAAAACTCAGATAGGAATGGACTGTTCCTCAGATTATTTAGGAAGGAACCAGTAAGGAGTGCTTTAATTACTATCTTCTCCCTGCTCCCCCTCCCCATGTTCATGTTCTTTTGTGCTGTTAATCCCAACTAGGAAGTTCACATTTTAGAACCTGAATGTAGGGTCATGGTGTCAAGGGTAGGGCAGAGCCTGGGGGTCCCATTTTACTTCTTAGCATGTGTGTTCCACTCGTTGCCAGGAGACCTCTCCTGGCCCCTTATATCATGTGCTAGTAATATGAAATGTTGACGTTAAAAGCTTTACCTGAGGGCTCCCCTTGTTTCAGAACATTCTTGAAACAACATTGCTGCAAATTTGAGATAGGGAATTTTCTCCTGGACAGCATATTTTGCTCTGTGTGCTTTGAGAGAGAGTTTTCAATGATCTCCATCAAATAATAGAGCCCATTGATGACCTAGCAGAGGTTGCAGATTGATGGGAGAGAGAACTCTCTAAAATGAGATGAAAGAATTTCCTTTTAGTGTTGAGTGTCCAACTGACCTTGATACTGGGGATGTATCCAAGTGCAACTGGCGTGGTTGGATGGTTTTCAGGGTCAGCTCTGCAACCCAGGTAGAGGAGGACAAAGAAAGTGGAGGTGGACGGTCCAGGGTAGAAAGACAAGGGAGCAGGAAGCTGAGAGCATTTGTAGTGATGATAGTGATAGATCATGAAGTCAAGACAGAAATAAAACTAGGAAGGACCCGATTTATTGAGATGAGACAGAGATTCACCTACTGAGAGACTCCATTCACTGTTTCATTACACATATAGCCAACTTTTGCTGACACTTTATTTTTCCAACATGTGGTCTTGTTGTTCTGTTGAACACATCTTGGTTAATAGTATGATTTAAGGAAGAAATCTGTATTCATTGTGCTCAACTCACTGCCTCTGAGAAATAGGAAAAAATTATTTACTGTTGGTGAAATTGAAATCTCATTTCCTTCTTGTCTACTGGTTATTGTTTCATATTTGCATATTACTCGAGGCTAATGAGGAAAAAATAAAATGTATTTTATCAAGATCAGAATAAATCAAGCAAGGTTGATTCCTGAATATTTATGTAACACAGCAGTAAATGAATAAAATAAAACATGAATCCAATTTGTCGTTTAATCTTGGATCTCGTGAAGTAGAAAAGCAAAGTCCAGGTCTTGCAGTAAACACACTGATGTGTGTTTGTGCTGACAACTTAGATGGTAACGCTGTATTCACCCATCAGAAAGCAAAGGTTAGAAGAAAGGATAATTTAACATTGAAGATCTCTGTATTTTATAATAAGAAAAATAAGTCATAATGTAACGTATACATTCTTTGGAAAATTTGGGAAAATAAGTAAAAAGGAAAAGAAAAACTAGTCACCACTGGTCATACTACTTAACAGTAACTACAGATAACATTTTGAGTATTTTATTCCAGGTATTGTTTTTTTCTGTGAAGATTTTTTCTGTTTCATTATGGGTTGGGATTATTTTTAGGAAGTTTTAGCCATTCCTGTCACTAGAAAAGCATAGGTAGAGAGTTGATGGAAAGATGGCAGTTTTACCCATGGTTAACAGTACAGTACAGTCTGTTGTTGAGAAAAATCTTATAAAAGGTGGAGCTCTAGAATATAGTTGTACATTTGTTTCTTTTTAAAGCCTACAGCACCTGGTATTCCCAATTGGTCTCCTGTGTAAGTATTAATACTAACCAGACCTGAGCAGGCTTAGCTCCTGAGATCACACGAGATTGAATGTGTTCAAGGTGGTAGGGCCACAGACACATATTTATTTTTATGAGTAAATATTTTTGATAAAACTATGTCCATAAATATGAAGTGCTCATGGAAATACAAAGGACCTAGAATTGCCAAGACAATTTTGAAAATAGTTACAGTTTGAGGATTTATACTACCGAATATGGCCCTTAATAGACATAAAGATCAATGAAGCAGAATAAAAATCCAGAAATAAAACTACATGTTTATGGTCAATTGATTTTTGACAGAGGTACCAAAGTATCACAATGGAGTAAAGATAATCTTTTCAACATATGCTGCTGGAATAATTGGATATCTATGTGCAAAACAGTAAACTTAGACCCTTATCCCCTACCATATACAAAATTTTTCTCAAAATCGATCATGGACCTAAATGTAAGAGTTAAAACTCTAAAACTCCTAGAAGTTTGATTTTGTGTATGACCTTGGGTCAGTAAATATTTCTTAGCTATGACATCGAAACCATGACTCATAAAAGAAAACATTAATTAATTGGATTTTACCAAAATTAAAAACTGCTTTTCAGAAGACACCATCAAAAAATGAAAAGACAAGCCACCGTTTAAAATTTTCACTCTGAAAAAGACCCTGTTAAAAGGATGAAAACGTAAGGTATAGACTGGGAGAAAACATTTGTAATTCACATATCTAAACATGGGCAATATCTAGAATATATCAAGCACTCTCAAAACTCAGTAATAAAACAATCCAGTTGGAAAATGGGCAAAAACATGAGCAAACTTTACAGACATTTCACTGAAGAGGATATATGGATGGAAAATAGGACCTGAAAAGATGTTCAGATCATTAGCCATTCGGGAAATGCACATTAAATCCACACTGAGATATCACTACACACCTGCCAGAATGGCTAAAATAAAAATAGTACTAATACCACATGCTCCTGAGAATTCAGAAAACCTGGGTCATGATATATTTCTTTTGGGAATGCAAAATAGTACGGCCACTCTGGAATCCAGTTTGGCAGTTTCCTCTAAAGCTAAACATGTGCTCACCACATGACTCAACAATTGTACTATTGGGTATTTATGCCAGAGAAATGAAAACTTATGTCCACACATAAACCTGAACACAAATGTTAATTGCAGCTTTATTCAGAATAGGGAAAAAAGTGAAAACTACTCAGATGCCCTTTAATGAGGGCATGGTTAAACAACTGTGGGACATCCATACCATACAATATTGTGCAGCAGTAAAAAGGAAAGAGCTATTGATACATGCAACAACTTGGATGGATCTCCAGGGAATTATGTTGAGTGAAAAAAAAAACCTGATATCAAAAGGTTAAACATTATATGATTCTATTAACATAACATTTTTGATGTAAAATGATAGAGATGGAGAACAGATTATTGCTTGCCAGGGGTTTGGAATGGGGGTATGTGTGGCTGTAAAGGGGAGGCAGGAGGAAGTGGGAGCCTCGTGGTGGTTGAACAGTTCTGTATCGTGACTGTAGCCATGGTACATGTTGTCAGATTGCGTTGAAGAGATGCTCATCATCACTAACTAGAGAAACGCAGATCAAAATTACATTGAGATACCACTTCATGCTCATTAGGCTGGCAATTATAAAAATAAATCGGGAAGATAACAAGTGTTGATGAGGATGTGGGGAAATTGGAATTTTTGTGCATTGCTGGTAGAAATGTCAAATGTTGTAACTGGTAAGGAAAATAGTATGGAGGTTCCTTAAAAAAAAATTAAAAATAGCTTCTGTTTGATCCAACAATTCCATTTTTGGGTATATACTCAAAAGACTTGAGAGCAGGGACTCAGACATTTGTATCTGCATGTTCATAGCAACATTATTCACAATAGCCAAAAGTGGAAACAATCCAAATGTCTGTTGATGGATGGTTGGATAAACAAAGTATTGTATATACATACGATGGAATATTCTTCAGCCTTAAAAAGGAACAGAATTCTGACACATACTACAACACGGATGAGCCTTGAGGACATGGTACGACGTGAAATAAGCTGGTCACAAAAGGGCAAACATTGTACAAATCCACTCACACGAGGTGCCTAGGGTAGGCAAATTCATAGAGACAAACTAGAATGTTGGTTACTAGGTAGGAGGGAGGAATGGGTACAGAGTTTTAGTTTTGCAAAATGAAAGTTCTGTGGGTGGTTGGTGGTGATGGCTGCACAATGATGTGAATATACTTAATGTCAATGAACTACACTCTTGAAAATGGTTAAAAAGGTAAATTTTATGGGTATTTTACCACAATAAAAAATTTCATAGATCTACATAAACACACACACACACACAGAGAAAGAGAGGGAGATGAGGTTATGAGTGCATTAAGACTGGTGGAATCTTAATAAAGTCGGTAGGTTGTACCAACGCAATTTTCTGGTTTGATATTTTACTGCAGTTAAACAGGGTGTTCTTTTTAGGGGAAACAGGGTGAAATATATATTAGGGCCTCCTGTATTTTTTGTTCTTCCTGTGAATTTATAATTATTTCAAAATAAAAGGTTGTGGTTTTTTTTTTTTTTTAGAGACAAGCCACAAATTTTTCTGGTTTATAGGAAATAGCCAAAACTAACTGCAATAATTGGGAGAGTTTACCATTTTGTCAGATCTTTACCTGTATATGTAGGAATTGAGATTCTAAGGCCTAGTAGAATTTCTGCCTTTTCACCAAAAATTTTTGCACCTTTTGCTTTTTTTTAAGGTAAGGGTCCACTCTGTATGACTATACTGAAATATATCATCAATGCTTTTGACTTCAGGTCATTATATTTTCTAAGTACATGAATCAATACATTTTTGTATGGTAGGTAGGCTTTATCGTGACAGATTTGGGTATTTTAGGAAAAGCATCACTCACAGTTTGCTTTTTATCTTGCTCTGCAGTGATTCTATTTTGTTTTATGCATTATCTGGTAAACAGTAGTGAGAAAATTCAGCGAGAATATATACGTATGTTCAACTAGATTAAAAATGTTCTTGGCAAGTGAATGATGCCAGGAGGTCAACAAAAAGGAGTGGGGTGGGTAGGGTTTACCTCTCTCAGTGTAGAGAAGGAAAAGGAGCTGACATTGAGTGTCAACATTTCTGGAAGGCTGTGCTGCAACTACTGTTATGCTTTTATACGGGACTTAATTAGGGGTATTAGTGTTCTTTAGAAGGGGGAATGGAAGCCTAGAGACGTTTAATGCCTTTCCTAAGGTCAGACAGCTGATGAATGCGCAAGCTAGGATCCAGACTGACTTGGAGAGGCAGCAAGGTGTGGAGCCATGAGTAGGTCCTGGGGTCAAATTTAGGAGGACACCAGTTTTACCTCCTCTATTGATCTTTGGCTCTGGGTGGCCCCGGTTTATAAGCAAGAAGTGTTTATAACATATACGGATCTATTGTAAAGATGATATTAAATACTATATTTTTAGAGTAAATAGCTGTTGATTTGAATATACATTCAATGAATATTTATTGATTCCTTAATTGGTTCCAGACAGTGTTTTAGGGACAGGGGATATAGTAATGGACAAAACAGACCCAAGTCAAGGAAAACAAGTAACATGTATGTAAGACAGTGTTAAGGACTATGGGAAAACCTTTAGAAAGGAAGACTAGTAGGATGTGTTGGAATGGGTCGATATTCTAAATAAGGTCATCGGGGAGAGCGTCACAGGGTGGGTGATGCTGGGTCCCCTGAAGGCCGTGAGGAAGTGAGGCTCGCAGGTCTCTTGGGGAAGGGCATTGCAGAGAGAGGGCACAGCAAGTCTCCACGCCCTGAGATGGGAGTGTGCCTGGTGTGGCATGGACACGCATCTGGGACAGAGTCACTGGTGGGGACGAGGGGTGGTCAGGAATGAGGTTAGAGGAATACAGGGCCACATCATGAAGGGCCTTGTATTGTAGGCCACTGTCAAGACTTTTGCTTTTACTGTGTGAGATGGAGGTAGTTGAAGGGTTTTGAGCAGAGGAGTGTTGTCATGTGACTTAATTTGGAAAGCATCACTGGAAGACTTTGCTGAGAAGTGACGGAAGGGGCGCAGGGGAAAGCGGGGAGACAGGCTATGAGGCCCCTGCAGCAGTGCAGGCAGGAGAGCACGGAGGTCTGGGTTAGGGTCCGGGTCAGGGGAGGCGATGACAAGTGGTTGGATTCTGATGGTAGTTTTTAGGTTGAGTCCACGGGACTCAGGTATGAGAGACGGAGAGGCATGGAGAAGGATGCAAGTTCTTTGGTCTAAGCAGGGACAGAGATGGAGTGGGTGCCATTGGCAGAGATGGGGAAGAGTGTGGGAGGGCGGGTCGGGGGCTCGGTTTTGGATTGAGTGTGAGAGTTCCAGGGAGAGATGAGTGTTGCCTGTGTGCTAATCATCATGGTAGCACTTGCAAGCAGACAGGAGTAAAGTATAAGATGCTTTCCAGGAACTTGCTCTCCAGGAACTTGCTGATAAATTAGGGGAGATAAAGTGCACACAAATGTACAAAGTGCATGACGTTTATGAGTGATGGAGACCAAAGCTCTGCAGGACTTCAGATGAGGAATGATCGCCGTGGGCTGCAGCAGTTTAGGATCAGGTGGATGAGGAGCTGGCACTTTTCCTGGGTTTGAAGTATTTGCAGGGTTTGGCAGGTTAGAGCACTGGAAAGCTGGCCATCTGGAATGATGCAAGGCACAGAGTTAGAATGTTCAGCAATGGGGAATTACTCGTGTTGGCCAACATGGGGGTTTGAATTGGGGTTAAGTGGGGGTTTCAGCAGGGGTCAAGGTTGAAAATACATTTCGGCTTAGGAAGGGCCTGGGTGCCGGCTAAGTAATTTGGCCTTCATTTTGTAGGGATTTGATTGAAGGGATTTGATTCATGTAGTTGACTTACTGCCTCAGCTTCCCATCAGCTTTCTTGGAAGTAGGCCTCTTTGGTGTTTAATTGTGTGAACTCTCCGGGTAGCTTCGACATTACTGACCACACTCTTCCTGACACGCTTGCCCCTTTTGCTTCCCGGACGTGTCTCATTCCTGTTTCAGCTCCAGTCTCTCTGACCACCGCTCCCCTGCCATTTGCTCAGGAAGTATTGAGTGAGAGTCTGCTCTGTGGCAGACACGGTTCTGGACACAGAGGGCAAGGCAGGCAGGGTTTAGTGGAGGGGCAGGTATTAAATACATGATCACACACATCACTGCATAATTTTGATTTTGCTAAGCTCTGTGAAGGAAAACTACAGAGTACCGAAGAAGGGGGTTCCAGGGTGGCCCCCCGAGGAGGTGGCTTTTAAGCTGAGATCTTGGGCTTGAGTAAGGTTGGGTGAAAGGAAGCAGGGAAGGCATTCCACACCTTGAGGGAGGGTCCCGCTAGGTCTTCCTGTGGACCTCGTCTCCTCCCACGCCGCTCTCTCTCTGGGCATCTCCTGTGTTCCGTTGGCCTCAGCTATCCTCTGGGGAGTTACTTTCTCATCTTACCTCCCCTGCATCTGCACCTGGATATCCTAAAATGAAGTGATGAACTTCACATGTCTTGAACTCTAAGAAGCATCTTCTCACTTTGCTATTTCTACTTGCCTTTGAGCTTTTCTCCTTGTCTCAAGCACCTTTTTTGCCTTCTCTTGCCTGTCAAACACAGCTCCAATCCTGCTCCTCTGCAAAATGTTTTCTACCCTTTTATTGTTACCCTTGTCTTCCCCGGCAGAACGAGTTAATCCTGGGACCCTATAAAACACTGCCCATTCCTCTCTTTCCACCATGGATCAGTACTAGTGACCAGTGTATATTTGTCCGGGTTCTTAACAGATTGAAGCTTTTTGAACCTGCTGGTGCCTTGCATGATTTTGAGACCCAGAGTTTTACTAAATAACTGTTTTATGAGCAGAATAAAAATAGCTATTGAACATTTGTGAAACTGCTTTAAGTAGGACAATGAAAGTAGAGAGAATGGAAAGAGCCATGTCTAATGCAGAATGAGAATATATCAGATGGAGAAAACCCATCTATCTGGTTTTCCCCTTGGCATCTTAATCAGGGGAGGCTGTCAATTGTTATTCTGGCTGGAGATGCTGTATAGATCTTGTAAAATCTGAAAAGCAAGAGATATTTTGAGAGAGAATTGGTCCCTTGGGACATTACAATCAACCTTTGGATCTCATCCTTTACATTTGGAATTACACTGTCAAGGTCCAGGGCAAAGGGTAGGAGACAAACCACATCATTTGGAAAGATTAAAGAAAAAGAAATGAAACTGTATGCTCATTTGAGCCCCTCCCCAAGAAAAAGTGTAATTGATCTTGAAGTCTGATAACCACGAATCTGCTTGAAAGTAATTAGCGTTGACTGAGGGTGCCTCATAGAATCCATTTGTTTTCATTTCTTTTTAATGTCTTGTGATGATGGTGGTGACAGGCTCATTGTTCACTTGTTCTTGGCTCTTCCCAGGAGGTGTAGCTCTTCACCTGCTCCGGTTCCGTGTGGCCGGCTTCAGGAAAAAAAGAAAGCATCTTATGTTGGTGGCATTCCATTCAAGAAAAAAAAAGTTGGAGGCATTTAGGGGTTCACTTGCCTTGCAGAGATGATTGAATTAAGACATGCATTGCTTACCCCAGAGTAATTGAGCTCATTTCCACAGTAGCATTTTCTCTTCTGCACCAGCGTCAGGCTTGCAGGTAACGCTTATTATTTCTGACTTTCTAATTATAGCAGTCATTGCAGATTTGGGTGAGCTGCCTAGCTATTAGGTAATAACTCTCCCTCTCTTGTTGGGCTCTCATCTGAAGTTGTGATGAAGCTGAAGTGTGCACTGAGCATGGGTGTGTCTTTGTTTTCAAGGCTTCCATTTGTTCCCTCACCTCATGTATTTATTGCAAATGTGTACTAAACGTAGAGTAGAGCGGTGCTTTATGCTTTTTGCATTTCAAAAGAAAGGGAGAGGGATTTTTTTTTTTTTCTCTTGGAGAGAAGGCTAGCCATGCCTGGGAGACCCAGGAAAAACATTAAATTCTGGAATATTCTAATTCTGCGAAGCTGATTCTGCAACAATCAATAGCAATAAGGATAAGAGCCTCAGAGAGTAGCAATTAGAGAACCTAGCACGACCCCCGAAAGCTCCCCCTACGTGTATTGTGTGTTTTCTGCTCTTAAGTGGAGTCTGAGCCTGAGAAGGCAGATCTATTCCACTGTGGTGTGGGTATGTGAGGCTGGGATGAGGGGATGCAGGATGCAGGGTGCCCCAGTGATGTTTAGTTAAGGTCTTGGCTACATTTACTTGCACCTGCAGTTGCCGTGTTTGTTTTGGACGATGTAGCAGAAAAGTTTCAGAGCAATGTAGCAACTTTTTATTGTACTATAAAGCACGGTATTGTCTCCGGAACATCCTTTATTTTGGCAATGTAGACTCACTTCTGGTGATTTGTTCTCCACAATCGTAGAATGGCATAAGTTATGGGAGCTCTCGGTGTGGACATCATAATTCTAGAAGATGGCTCAAAAGGGGACTTACTGAAACATGCAAACTAGTATGTTTTGAACATCAGTGATCTGAGTGCTATATCCATGCTTTTTGCCATATCTGAGAACTACCTGTACCATTATTTACTTGACATTTGTCTGGATTCTATCCTACGTTTGGCTTAGCCTCATCCTAAGGGAACTGTTTGGATTTGAGAGTGTTGCAGCTTGGACTCTGGAGCCAGACTGCCTGGGTTCGAATCCTGGCTCTACCTCTTCCTGGCATAGTGACTGCCTCTTTCTCTGTCTCTGTTGCCCCAAGTGCAAAATGGGGATAATAATAGTATCTGTCTCATAGGGGTTTAGTGAGGATTAAATGAAAAAAAAAAGAATGTAAAACAGTTACAATAGTGCCTAGCACATAGGAAGGGCTCACAAAATGCTAGCTATTATTATTAGGTACATATTTTTAAAATAAACATGAAAATATTTAACCATTAAAATTAAAAATTACTTTTGTGCCACCTAAAATTTGACTTCATTTTATCAGCAGGATATGCATCTTTCTGTGGGAAGCATTGATTTGTCACGTAGTATCGTGCTTTCTCGGTGCTTGGTTCTTTCCTACTTTACCCTGGACTGAGGCCACCAGGGATCCCATTCCATCTGAGCCAGCTGTGACTGCTAGAACAGCGCCTTCACGGGACAGGCTCCACTGCTTCCCTCCGCGGATACTGTCTTACCCTTTGACATCGCAGGGACCAACTCCAGTCTCCCTTCTCCATTACAGCCCTTTGCATAATTGAAGAAATCTGTCATGCCTCCTTGAGTCATCTTCAGCCCTGTGGAGTCTCAGCTTTTCCCTCTCAACCAGCCCCCGCTCGCCTTGCTTGTCTAATGTCATCTCTTTGTGGGAACAAAGCTCTGGGAGAGGAGGTTCGTCTGAGGACATGTGGGGTACATTTGGCCGCTACTAATTAGTGTTCCTAAACTCCGTGAGCACCTGGAACCTGCAAGCAGCCAACGTCTTTTCAGACGCAGAAGTTGCAGGTGGAAAGAGGATAGAGCTAGTATTCCTGTTAAGAGCCGGAAAGATTAATTTAAAGAATTAATCTTGGAGAACTGGCGTTGTGGTTGCCTCTTTGAAAGGGTACTTCGTGGCAGGTGAACTCACTTTTCACTCTGTCTGCTTTTGTCTTTTCCATTTTATAGCATATGGTGCATTACCTATTAGAAAAATTTACACAGGTGTCTGCCCACTCCCCACATACCCCGTTTGGTCTGGCTAGTTCTTTCTTCTCCCTTATGGTCCAGCTCAGGTGCTCTTTCCCGTTGTGAAGGCTTCCTTAACCCCCACCTCCTCTACCAGGCTGGGTCCAGGGCTTCCCTTCCCATTTCTGAGCATCCTGTGCAGACTTCCAGGCTGGGGTGAGTCTATTAGCACAGCCTATCATGATTCTCCATTTATGTCTCAGCATATTTTACTCCATACTCCTGAACTCCTTGAGGGAAGGGCTGTGTCGTTACTATTTATAATGCCCAGTGTCCGTGAGATGCCAGTCCAGAGAAGGCACGGATGTACCTGGACTGAATGAGGATGCCGCACAGGTGGGGCATTTGGCAGGCTGCTAGGAAATGTACAGCCCTCCAGGCAAGGTGAACAGCAAGTTCAAGAGCATAGGGCATGAGTGAGCATATCCTTTTAGAATAATAACCCACTCCGAAAAAATATTTTAACCCAAAACACACCTAACATATTATATAGAAAAACATAACTAATGTTTACCCAAATTAGTAAAAAAAAAAAAGTTTGTGCTATTTTGCTTTGTTATTTTTACTTCAGAGTGAAGATGATTGTGAGTTCGCTCTTTGGTTGATTTATCTGAAAGTGTGTTTTGATTCATCTGATGGGGTTGGATGAGAGGTTATCGGGATTAGGCATTTTCTCCTTCCTGACACCCATCTTGTCCTCCCTCTCGCCCTTCTCCTTCTCTTCTCCTTCCTTAAGAAGCTCCTATGTAAAAGACACTGTCCAGACACGGGAGGGACCTTGGTGAGGAGCTTATGGTCTTGCAGTGACCCTCATATACAGACAGTGACGCAGGGCAGAACGAAATGCAGGCCACAGGGGAGACTGTGTTGGGGTCTGGGAGAGTTCACAGGAAGGAGAGAAGATAGTAAAAGGCAGGAATCACCATTTTTTTAGCCTGTGGGATTTAGGTGCATGGAGCCTTGGTGTGGCGGGTTGAAGTGAGGGTGGCGGGCATTGCTGAGGGAGAATCTGCAGGCAGCACAGCCTGGAGTGCATCCAGGAAGCTGGAGAGGAGAAGGAGTAGCAAGAACCCTTGGAGGGTTAATTTGCAGGTGGATTTTGAAGGTTCTTAATGGAAGGTGGGAAGTTTGAACTTTCTGCTTTAGGCAGTTGGGAGCCACTGAGGATTTTTGAGCATGTGCAATTGATGTGTCAGAGCTGTAGTCAACATTAAGTTGTCCTAACTAGACAGAAAAATTGGTTCGAAAAGCTACTTTTTCTTTTCTTTTTATGTTTTTTGAGACAGAGTCTTGCTAGAATGCAGTGGTGTCATCACAGCTCATTGCAAATTCAAACTCCTGAGCTCAAGCAATCCTCCTGCCTCAGCCTCCCAAGCAGCTGGGACTATAGCTGGTACCACCACGCCCAGCTAATATTTTTTATTTTTTGTAGAGATGGGGTCTCACTATTGCTCAGGCTGGTCTCGAACTCCTGACCTCAAGTCATTCTCCCACCTTGGTCTCCCGAAGTGCTAAGATTACAGGTGTGAGCCACTGCTCCTTGGCCTGAAAAGCTGCTCATTAAGTCAGCTGGGCAAGAGGTATTCATGAGGGAGAGGGAACAAACAGAAGCTGGAAGGAAACTGGTTCTGGCACATGGTGCGTTAAGGAGATCTTTGAGGACTCTCTGTGCTCAGTTTAATGCAGAATGTGGCATGGGGCAGACACAGGTGGAAATGACCAAGGAAACAATAAGAATGACGATCTTTTCCTGAGTTCCAGGGGTAAAGCCATTGGTCAACTAATCAGTCTGATTTGTGGTCATAAATGTCTTGGAGCTGCCGGGTATGGGCTGTATTATGGGGCCATTGTGCATCTTTCTATTAGCTTTGGTATGTCTGATAATTGTTCTGAGCTTTTTAATGAGTAATTCTGAAACTCTTTCTAAAATATAGCAACAGAAGTGTCCCATGAAGCATAAGGCTTCCCAAGACACTATGCTTTGCTTTTTCCTGGAGGAGATGGGTTTCCAAAAACCTTAGAGTCTAAGTATTGAGTTACCCTCCAAATGGTTTTTAAAGATAACAGCTGACTAACTGAGCAGATAGGTTAAACAGACTTTCCATATGAATAGAACGTGATTATAATTATTCCTGTCCTTGAGTTGTGGGGCTTAGTTTCTGCTCTGTGCAAATTTGCAAATTTTTATGACTCAAAGAAATATGTTGTGAAGCTAGGATCCATATAGACATTGTTTTTCCTTTGATTAAGGCTTGAGATTTTTGTCTGTGTAGCAAGTAAGTCTCACTTTGTTTTATGAGATGGGCAAAAGGCACGTCATTTGTTGTCAAAAGCTTCAGGGTTGTATCATTTGGCTCCTCGGGGTCTGCCAGGCCACTCCTCTCTATTTAACGTCCCTCTTCATCTCTCTCCCTGGTGTGGACTGAATTGCGTCCCACCCCCCTGACGATTTATATGTTGAGGCCCCAGCCCCCAGTGTGGTGGTACTGGCGATGAGGCTTGTAGGAAGTAATGAGGTTTAGATGAGGCTGTGAGGTTGGACCCCCCCATGGTGGGATTAGTGTTCTTTTAAGAAGAGGAAGGGAGACCAGCAGTGCTCATTCTCTGCCATGTGAAGACACAGCAAGAAGGCTACAGTCTGCAAGCCCAGAAGAGAGCCCTCGCCAGAACCTGACCATGCTGGCACCCCGATCTCAGACTTCCAGCCTCCAGAATTGGAAAAAAAAAATTTCAGTGTATTCAATACCATTCCTACTCTATGGTATTTTGTTACAGCAGCCCAAGCTGACTAATACAGTCACCCCATGAACAAAACTTATAAAAGTACAACAGAGGGTTCATGGTCATGTGTTTACTACATGGACATGTGGCACCATTCCTCGATTAGGCTGTGTTATGTAATGCATTTTGGCATATACATGTCTAATAGAGACAGACCAAGGTAAAAAAACTGGGGTCCATTTATGTGACAAATTCTAGTGACAGGGAGGGCATCTTTGCTTAAGAGTCAATAAAATCCTTGCAGCTTGGGACACTGCAGGCTCTAAGTATGGACACTTGGAGTCCTTTGCGTATTCGACTAGCTTAACGTTTAAATGTGAAAGCTCTTGGATGTCCTGCCAAATTTAATGAATTGGTTAATCTATGATTAATATCAATTTTGGGAGAGACGATCCTGTAGCAATAACAGAAGTACCTAAGATGCGACAGTTTATAACAGAAAAGGATCAAGAGAAGTATGAATGTATTTCAAAGATCTTGAAATCCATCTGTCAGTTTTAGCTTTCCTAAAAATCATCCATTCGTAGTGACTGAGGGCCAGCCTCATGTATGCCAAGTTATATTTAGGAAAACAAAGAGGGAAGGAAAAGCTCATATCCATATGTGGAAGTGCTCCTAGCTATGCTTTTATACGCCGCAGATCTGAAATACAGAGGGACTCCCTGGGAATGCAGTTTCATGGGCCTCCGAGGTGGCAGCCTTCTCAAAAGAGAGCACATCCTCTAAGCCTCTTGCTGTACTAGGCTGCTATAGTGGCAATATTTTGTGGGTTTTAGTTGACTTGTGTTTTTCCCCCCTAATTTGTGTAGTCATGAGCTATGCTTCTGTTGGAGTATTAGGAAAAAGAAAGATATTTTGAGGAATTTTGTAAGCCAAAGGGAATTATAGACAGGCATCTTGATTTTGGAAACACACAACTCCCCAGTATTAATTCAGGCATTCAGAGAGCTACATTCATCCTTTCAGTTGAAATAACAGGTAGTGCGTATCTACCAGAAATAGTTTCAGCAGTGGCGAGATTTAGTATGTAACTTATTGAAAACTTGTGCCCTTAAAATTTGGTTGACCTTCTATAGGTCCATGAAGGTGAGTGTTAAGTTCTTGAGAAACCAAATCAAAGCAACTTGAGTTGTTCATTGTACATGCACCTGCACTGGAGCCATGGAAGCCACAGAGAAGCAGGAGACATCTGTTGTCTGATATGGTAGCCACTAGCACATGTAGAAATTTAGATGTAAATGAATTAAATTTAAATACGATAAAAAGTTCAGTTTCTTAGTTGCACCAGCCACATTTCACGTGTTCATCAGCTGCAACAGCTCGTGGTTACTCTATGAGATGGTGCAGACATAGCACGTTTCCTCTGTAGCAGGAAGTTCAGTTGGATAATGTAGTGTGGGATAATTTTCTCTGCCCCTGATTAATGTTAATCTATTTGAGATCTGGGATAAAAAGATGTGAAGAAGGAGAGGATAAAAGAAAATCTAATTAACATTTTATCAGCAGTGTCTCTGTGTGGCATGTGATTGATTATTAGAGTAATTTTACAGGCAATAAATGATACAAGACAGGCTGAGATGGTCAGGGAAGAGCTGTGATTTTTTACTGAATGTCGATGTAACCAGTGTGACTCCAACAGGCAGCGATGAGGCGGGAGGCATCCTCCAAGAATGGGCTGAAGTTTTGTTGGGAGCATGAAACCAAGCATGGGGATCTTATAAATCACAGGTCGCATGGCCTGGTTTGAGGGATGGTGAGTAAGCCAAATTGGCCAGGTTCTCATGAGCTCCGAAGGAGAGTAATAAGAGATATAAGCACAAACACTATCAAACTTAAAACCTTTTCTTTGTCTCAGCTACAACACATCAGAGCATGGTGTATTCATCATGGGCTGTTGTTTGGGAGCAGAGCCCTGCTCTACCTGGTGACTTGTCTTCGTATCCTGCGTGTGGCACTGAAGATAGTGTTGTTTTTCTGGACACAATATAAAGCAATAGTGCATGGCGAACTTCATCCCTGCCAATTGTAAGCATTATCTTTTCAAAGAAAATAAACAATGGAGTTTAGAAAGTATCATCTGAGTGCCACCCTAGCTGAGGGCTTGATATTCATTAATTTGTTAGTAGACAGTCGTACTGGAACTTTCTCTTTCATTTTGAATGCCTCAAAGGGAGTTATTACTCCAAATAGAAAAGAAAAATATAAATCACTGCGGAGGCATTATATTTTTTATTGTAGACATACTTAAAAAATAATACGACGTAATAGGCTGGGAATTCTTGGCACTTAAGTTCTGATTTCACATAAACCATGACGGGTCATCTTTCGTTAAATGTGTGATGAATCTGTGCGTGGCCTTTTTGTCTGAGAAGTAATGATTAAAGTATTTGCCTGTCGTGTGGGTGGTTAAGGAGAATAAAATAACACAGACTTGATGAAAACGCACACCTTTTATTTGGCAAAGGATTCAAATTCCCTTTCCTCCCACCTTTTCTTCATTGCCTACTGCAACTCCCCTGGCTTGGCAAAGATAATGTCTCAGTTTTACTTCTCTAGGCAGTAAACACATTTCCCCTTGACATTTTTAGCTTTTTACTTTGAGATGATTATAGACTCGCATACAGTTGTGAGAGATAATAGAGATCACATGTACCCTTTACCCAGTTTTCCTCAATAATAATATCTTATAGAACCATAGTACACTATCACAACCAGGACATTGGCATTGATACAATCCACTGATCTTGTTCAGATTTCCTCAGTTTTACCTGTACTCATGTGTGTGTGCTCTGTGCAGTTTGATCACAGGTGTAGGTTAATGTGTCACCTCCACAGTCAAGTTCCACACCACCAGGATCCCTCATGTCGTCCTTCTATAAGCACAGACACTGTTCCTTCCCTCCACCCCATCCCCCACCATCATTCTTAACCTCTGGCAACCCCTCATCTGTTCTTCCTTTCTATAATGTTGTCATTTCAAGACAAAACAAATGCAGTAATAATAGTATTAGATAGCCTTTAAGATTGACTTTTTCCACTCAGCATAATTCCCTGAACATTAATCCCAGTTTTGTGCGTGTAAATATTTTGTTCCTTTTTAATTAAGTAGTAGTATTCATGGTATGGAGGTACTGTAGTTTGTCTAAAAGAACATATAGGTGGTTTATAGTTTGGGGCTATTACAGATAAAGCTGTAATGAGCATTCATTTTATTAGTTAGCTAGTCTGCACTAACAAATTGCCACAGACTAGGTTCAACAGCAGACATTTAGGACTTCAGTGTATGAATTTGGAAGGTGGGACTCAGTTCAGAACATAATATTTGTGTGCAGGTTTTTCTGTGACTATCACTTTTAATTTCTGTGGGGTAAATGTTCAAGGATACAATTTCTGGGTAGTATGATAATTGCATGTCTAGATTTTTTTAAAAAGTGCCAAGGCTTGTTAGAAAGGTTGTACCAGTTTACTCTCGTACAATGAGAGTACACTGAGTGATCTTGAGTACAATGAGTGATCTTGTTTCTCCATGGTTCTCAGCATCATTTGGTGGTGTTGCAGCTTCTTGTTTTTGCCATTCTGATAAGTGGGTTTCATTGTGGTTTTGATTTGCATTTTCCTAATGGTGAAAGATGTTAAGCATCTTTTCATGTGCTTATTTTCCATCTGAATACCTCTTTGGAGTTGAATCTGTTCATGTCTTTTGCCCACTTTTTGATGGGGTTGTTTGTTTTGTTCTTGATGATTTGTTTGAGTTCTTTGTAGATTCTGGATATTAGCCCTTTGTTGGATACATAGTTTGCAAATATTTTCTGTCACTCTGTAGGTTATCTAATTATTCTGTTGATTATTTACTTTGCTGTATAGAAACCTTTTAATTAATAGTTTAATCAAGTCACATTTATTTATTTTTGTTGTTGCTGTATTTACTTTTGAGGTCTTAGTCATAAATTCTTTGCCTAGGCCCATGTCCAGAAGAGTTTTTCGTATGTTTTCTTCTTGAATTTTTATGATTTCAGGTCTTACATTTAAGTCTTTAATCCATCTTGACTTAATTTTTGTGTATGGCAAGAGATAGGAACCCAGTTTCATTCTTCTGCATGTGGCTATCCAATTTTCCCAGCACCATTTATTGAATAGGGTGTACTTACCTCAGTGTATGTTTTTGTTTGCTTTATCGAAAATCAGTTGGCTGTAATTATATGGCTTTATTGTGGGTTCTCTATTGTGTTCTATTTGTCTATGTGTCTACCTTTATAGCAGTATCATGCTGTTTTGGTTACTTTAATTTGAGGACAGGTAATGTGATGCATACAGATTTATTCTTTTTGCTTAGGATTACTTTGGCTATTTGAGCTCTTTTTGGGTTCCATATGAAGTTTAGGCTTGTTTTTTCTAGATCTATGGAAAACAACATTGGCATTTTGATGGGAATTGAATTGAATCTGTAGATCACTTTGGTCAGTATGGACATTTTAATGATGTTTATTCTTCTAATTCATGAGCATGGGATGTTTTCCCATTTGCTTGTGTCATCTATGATTTCTTTCATTAGTGCTATGTAGTTCTCCTTGTAGAGTTCTTTCATCTCCTTGGTTAAGTATATTCCAAGGTATTTTATTTTCTTTGTGGATATTGTAAATGGTATTGAGTTATTTCACTCTTAGCTTGACTGTTACTAGTATAAAAATGCTATTAATTTGTGTACATTGATTTTTTTAACCTGATATTTTATTGAATATATTTATCAATTCTAGGAGTCTTTTGGTGAAGTCCTTAGGGTTTTCTAGATATAAGTTCATGTCGGCAACAAAAAGGGATAGTTTGACCTCTTCTTTCCCAATTTAGATGTGCTTTATTGCTTTATCTTGTCTGATAGCTCTAGCTATGACTTTCAGTACTATGTTGAATAAATAGGAATGGTGAAAGTGGCCATTCTTGTCTTGTTCCAGGTATTAGGGGGAATGCTTTTATATTTTCCTCATTCAGCATGATGTTGGCTGTGGGTGTGTCATATATAGTTTTTATAATTTTGAAATATGTTCCTTTTATGCCTAATTTGTAGAGGGTTTTTATTATGGAGTGGTGCTGGGTTTTAGCAAATGCTTTTCCTGCATCTACTGAGATGATCATATGGTTTTTCTTTTTAATTTTGTTTATGTGGTGAATCACATTTATTTATTTGTGTATGTTGAGCCCTCCTTGTATCCCTGGGATGAAACCCACTTGATCACAGTGGATTAGCTTTTTTATGTGCTGTTGGATTTGGTTTGCTAATATTTTCTTGAGGATTTTTGCATCTATGTTCATGAGGAATATTGGTCTATAGTATTCTTTTTTCCTTGTGTTCTTTCCTGGCTTTGGTATCAGTGTGATACTGGCTTCATAGAATGAGTTAGGGAGGATTCCCTTCTCAATGTTATGGAACAGTTTCAGTAAAATAGGTGCCAATTCTTCTTTGTAGGTCTGATAGAAGTTGGCTGTGAATCCATCAGGTCCTGGGCTTTTTTGTTTTTTGGGAGATTTTTTGATACTACTTCAATCTCACTATTCATTACTGATCTGTTCATGATTTCTGTTTCTTCCTGATTCAAGATTGGGAGGTTGTTTGTTTCCAAAAATTTATACATTTCTTCTAGATTTTCTAGTTTGTGTGCATAGAGGTTATCATAGTAGTTGTGGATGATATTTTGTAATTCTCTGGTATCACTTGTAATGTCTTCTCTCTCATTTCTGATTGAGCTTATTTGAATCCTTTCTGTTTTATTTCTGCTTAATCTAGCTAGTGGTCTATTGATTTTGTTTATCTTTTCAATGGGTCAACTTTTTGTTTCATTGATTCTTTGTATTTTTTATTTTTGGTTTTCATTTCTTTTAGTTCTGCTCTGATCTTTGTTGTTTCTTCTTTTCTGCTAGCTTTGGGTTTGGTTTGTTCTTTTTCTATTTCCTTGAACTGTGAAATTAGATTGTTAATTTGTGATATTTTTATCTGTTTGATGTAGGCATTTAGTGCTATGAACTTACCTTGTAGCACTGCTTTTTCCACATTCCAGAGATTTTAGAAGCTTGTGTCACTTTTGTCATTCAATTAAAAATACTTTTTTGATTTCCATCCTGATTTTGTCATTGACCCAAAGATCATTCAGTAGCAGTTTAATTTCCATGTATTTGTGTAGTTTTGAGAGTTCCTCTTGGAATTGATTTCTAGTTTTATTCCACTGTGATCTGACAAGATATGTGGTATTATTTCAGTAGTTCTCCATTTGCTGAGAATTGTTATATGGTTTAACTTACGATCTATCTTGGAAAATGTTCCATGTGCTAATGAAAAAAATGTATATTCTGCAGTGTTTGGGTAGAATGTTCTGTAAATGTCTGTTAAGTCCATTTGTTCATACTTAAGTATAGTGTTTCTCTTTTGATTTTTGGCTTTGATGATCTGTCTAGTTCTGTCAGTGGAGTGTTGAAGTCTCTGGGTATTATGATGTTGCTGTTTATTTTTTTTCCTTAGATCTATTAGAATTTATTTAATGAATCCAGGAGCTTCTGTGTTAGGTGCATATATATTTAGGATTGTTATATATTCTTGTTGAATTGATCATTATTATTATACAGTGCCCACTTTTGTCTTTTTTTTTTATTGTCGTTTCTTTAATGTCTATTTTATCTTATATAAGAATAGCTACTCCTGCTCACTTTTGGTTTCCATTTGTGTGGGATTGTTATTATTACTGTGTTTAAAATAAAATGTGTCACTGAGCTGTAACAAAGCACTCTGTGGTAGTGATGTGAGCAAATGCCTCATTCAAAGATGGAATCTTGCTTTGTCCAGTGTTGAATTCCTGGCCTTAAGTGATCCTCCTGCCTCAGCCTCCCAAAGTGCTATGATTATAGGTGTGAGCCACCAAGACTGCCTGTTATATGTAGTTTTAAAGAAAGAAGCCAACTATTATGTGTCAGATATTCTATTTTTAATCAGAGTACTAAATTGCTAAATTCTTAGAAGGACACATAGTGAAAAAATAAATCCCTTGACCTAAAAATAAATAAATAAATAAAATAAAATAAAATAAAATAAAATAAAATAAAATATTTATGTCTTACATTTAAGTTCCTGATCCTTTTTGAGTTAATTTTTGCTATAAGTTGTGAGGTTTAGGTGGAGCTTCCTTTCCTTGAAAAGCTTTGAGAATGAGCTTCGATCAAGCAGTAGCCTCTCTTGCATGCAGAGGTACAGTGCTCTGCTGTGTCTGGCCCAGGTCAAAATCCCAGTAGGCTGAATTTATTTTATTTTGCTGGTGTGCAGTCATGTCATTCTATTAATGTAAGAACAAAAGTTTAAGTCCACGTGTGCAAGGAATAAGGGTGGGGGAACTCCTGCCGCCCCTGTGTGGGGATGGTGGGCTGAGCTGACGCTGCCCTCTCCTCCCTGGCCGTATTCCCACGGGCAGTGCTGGTCCGGCCGCTGGGGAGGGTTGTGGCCTCTGTGTCCCCCCCCCCCCCCCCCCCCCCCCCCCCCAGTTTCTGTCACTCGAGGCACTGCCCAGTAGCCATCAGTCAAGGAACTATCTCTGGATTATCTAGAAGTAATTCCCGTACTTTGGGCACTGAAAGGGAATGGAGAAAGCATGGAAATCACTTTAAGATGAGTGAGTATTAGTAGAGAAGCCGATGAGATCTCTGCTGGGCGGCTGTTTTTCCTTTGAAAAAGGGCACACACGTTGCCTTCTGCGCAGAAAGATAAACCTGCATCAAATTTGTCTTGTCAAGCAAGATGTGTTCCATTAGTGAGACTGATTCCATCATAGAGTGAATTGCAAAAGAAATAATTTCATTCCTGCTCCCTATCTTAGGCCCTTTTTTCTAATGCTAAGAGGACAGTGAGATCAGAGATGCCTTGTTTGCCTTTGGGCCATAGAATGGTGTGGGTCAAGCAGGCAATTTTGGATCAGTTCACTTCTGCGTTTTACACAGAATTGGAGTGTTGTGCTTAATTATTCTGACACAAGAAGCTATTGACCCTTCCTCCTTTGCAGGAGTCAGTGGAATTGATGTTTCCTTAAGGAGAGAATTTGAAGTATATTGATTCTGGCTCTATTCATTTAACGATTGAGCAATTAATGAATTTCTGGTTAAGTCCCTATATTTTCTGTTTTATGTAAGACTTATATTTTCATTGACTACATGAAAGTGAGTTTGATGCTAATACATATACTCAATTTAAGTACTTTAAACTAATATTTGATTGTCCTTTAAGGAGAGCTACTAATCATCAGCTACTTTAAAGCCATTTAAACATTCCATTAAATATCTAGAATTGACACAGGAAAGTAATTCCCGACCCTGGGAATCACTCGAGGCCCAAGTGAGTCCTTGGCTTTGTGCAGTAAAGAAGTCAAGAGCGAGCGGACAGTGTAAAGCGAAGGCAAGTTGCATTCGGATGATCTACTCCACAGACAGAGTAGAGGCTAGTTCTAGTTTTCCCTGCTGAGAACAAACAGCCCCTGGGGTTTTCTTGATTTCTTTATTTAAGCAATGGCTTAATCATAGGCCAAGCCGGGGAGGAATATACATGTTAATTTTTCCTAGAACTGGGAACCCTCCCCTTTCTTTACTTTATAAGGTTCCTCCTGGAACTGTCATGGTGTTGGTGTGAGTTTGTTTTAGCATACATTACAACTAGGGTATAATGAGCCACCAGGTCAAGAAGCAGCCAGTTCCTTTGCCATCTTGGTTCCAACGGGTCTTAACTTGTTCTGTCTCCACATCCTGTTCTCGATCAGGGTGGTTAGGGGCTTTTGACTCTGTTAAGCAGTGTCTGCTGGTTCCGTGTCTCAGTACTATGTTTTGAAAATCTTAATTGCCATTTGAGTGACTCCCTGGGACTCACGTTTCTCTGTGGGATGGGTCATGGTGAGGGAAACTCTACCTCGTGGTTAAGGACCCAGCTTTGAGTCCACGACGTGGCTTTGTATCCTGATTGCACCATTTTCAAACTTTGGGCAAGTTAACTCACCTCTGGTGCCTCAGTTTCCTCATGTATCACTGGGGAAATATAGTACTGCTGTATGAAATATTGTGAGTACTCAGTGGAACAATATAAGCAAAGCATTTAGAACAATATCTTGCTTCTAGCAAATACATAATCACTGTTAGCTTTTCTTATTGTTATTATGAAGCCAAAAGAAAGTAGGTATGGCTGTGGGAATTAAAATGAACACTTGCAAATAAAACCTCCTTGGCGTTGTTATCCGTTATCATGATCTTGAATGCTCTGAGTAATAAAAACACTGTGTGCTTATGTTTAGCTCGATGCCACATTGCCCTGTCCGTGTACACAGCGCTTTGCTGCAGTGGCTGCTGTCTGCCACCTCTGACACGCTCCCGGCCTCCTCCAGTCCCAGGGCTGGGGATTCTCCCGGCTTCTCATTAGTCTGTTCTTCACAGCAGTCACATTGCAGACAGGCTGTTGAAGACACAAATCCCCATCTAATCTGCCTCTAAAAGGTATGGACTTAAGAATAGTGTGCATTTATGACAGTTAATTTTGTTGTACTTTGTTATTAAGAAAAGATGATGTTAATGCCAAGCAAGTAATAAAAAAATCAATTAAAATCATTTAGGGAAATTAAAGTGCTGACAAGTTCATAATCGCTTTTCTGGTTGTTAAAAGAGATTGACACGGATTAACAATTGGTGGTGGACAGAAATGTGCTGAATTATCTCAAGTATATTTCCATTAAAATGACAGCTGCGTGTAAGAGCCAGCACTTGGGCATTTAGTTCTGGGACTCATGAGTGTGAAGGAGAGAGCTAATCAAATAAGACAACTTGTACTTAATTTTAATTAAGTAAATTCCCCTTCACGTTTTAATCACCTAAACTCAGTCATGGATGGTGCAAGTGGCCAGCCACTTTATCGTCTGTCATTGCTTTTTTCTAACGTACTTATTAAAAATTAACTTGTGGGCTTAACTTTTATACTTGATCTTGCATTCTGAATTAACCTCTTTATTGAGAACAGTTTGCCTGTCATCTTTTCAGTATTTAAAATTTTTGTCTCACAAATCCCCACAATCATTTTTATAAAAATAGACTGAAAAAATCATATAGTACAGTTTGCTGTGTGAAATGTAATTTGACGTAAGAGATATATCATTGAAGGTGTTTAGTTGCTGCAATAGCAACTGTGTACTTATAAAATATGTATTTTGAAGTCCATTAAAGCCTCTTCATTTTGGTATGTGTTTGTTTTGGCGATTTGGGTGTAAATGGGATTTTAATCTTTGTTTTTTCATTAGGTTCTTGCTTCCCTAGGGTGTCGGGTGCAGAAAGGTAGCACGTAATAAGGATTTTGTTACACTGGTGGGATATGAGCAGGTACTGTATTCCTTACAGTATCACATTTTCTTCTACTTAAACGTACAGCATATGAGCATGAAATTGTTTTTTTGGTTGATGTAAATAGAAGCATAATTTATGAATTTTGTAGCAGCCTATGATAGTTGATTCAATAAACATTTTTTATTTATTGCTATCTGCAAAATACTGTGGTCCACACAAGAAAGATATAAAGATGAATTAAAAATAAAGAACTTGCTAACTAAAAAAAAATATAGAAAAAATTAGCCGGGCATGGTGGTGCATGCCTGTAGTCCCAGCTACTTGGGAGGCTGAGGCAGGAGGATCGCTTGAGCCCAGGAGTTTGAGGCTGCTGTGAGCTAGGCTGACGTCACGGCACTCTAGCCTGGGCAACAGAGTCAGACTCTGTCTCAAAAAAAAAATAAAAAAATAAAAATAAAAACAAAGGCCTTGCACATAAGTTCCCTGTAATGGGAGAAACAGACATATGAGCAATAGTACAAAGCACTAGAAAATCAGTTCCAAGCAGAGATAGAATTTTTTTTAATCGACAAATCAGAGAAGGCTTGAAACTAAGGTGTAGAGGAGAGAGAGTCCATTCTGCATTTGGAGAGCGGCAGGAGAACGTGGGTAAATATGGAGTGAGGGAGGAAGGGCTTTACTAATGAGGAAAAGAGTCTGGAAACCCAGGTTTGCTCAGCCAAGAGCAAACACTTCCTAGCACCTGCTGGATGTCAGGTGTGTGCTGGCTGCTGGGCCTGCCTTGTGGGGAGCTGAGAGCCGGGAGGGGTGCCCTCCTGCGTAGCGTGTATTTTTGAGGGTGAGAGTTTTAAGAAGGAAACTCTGGTGCGCTGTGGAGGGGAAGGTTGGATGGAGGGGGAAAGAGAAGCCTGAGGAGGTTGGGCGCACAGGCAGGGAGGGGAGAGGGTGGGATTCTGTATAGCGCTGGGATTTAGTCCAAAAGTCCAGCCCAGGTGTGAGCCATCTCTTTTTTATGTGAGAACCTTTTCAAGAAAAAAAAAAAAGTTTATGGGCTGTGGTCTTTGCATTTTCCCTTCTTCAGAATAATTTCTTTAGCCTCACATGGTAAAATTAGTAATAGGTATGTTTGTAACTGAAATTATCTGTTAAATAGAAGATTGTCTAGGAGAAAGACATCATTATGTTTTATCCAATAAAATGTGATTGTCTGGGCATAATCGACCAGCAGCAACCTCCAGGCAGCTTTCTTACCATTTGTCCTGCAGATAAACTGAGGCCTTCCCTGGGGTAGAGGGGCATCCAGTTGCCAGTCACTTGGTGGGCTGGTGAACAAGAGAATGTTGTGTGGTGGGATCGGAGCCCTGCCTGCCTCCCCCTCTTCTTTCGGGGCTGGGACCAGGAGCCAGGCATCCTCCATAGCACCTCTGTTTCCCTCCTGGGCAGAGTTAAAACTGTAGGTCCCTCTGTTCTGGTATTTACTGAAGGGTAGAGTGAAAGTGTATAGAACTCAATGTATAGGGAAATAATTGGCAATTTCAATAAGAACATCTCGCCTATCTAAGAATTATTTAGCCAGGGGTCCTCAAACTTTTTAAACAGGGGCCAGTTCACTGTCCCGCATACTGTTGGAGAGTGCGCACTGTGGGTCTGGGATGAGTCGGCTGCTAAGCAGGACAGGCAGCGGTGGCAAAAACACCAGGAGGGCCGGATAAGTCTGCTAGGTTGCCCTCATGTGGCCTGCAGGCCATAGTTTGAAGATGCCTGGTCAGGTACCTATAGATTTTAGTAAGACCAGTGATTTTTAGTTTAGTTTAATTAGTGATTTTTTAGTATCTTTCTTGTTTCCCTAGTTGAATTCTTTAATAGAATCAGAAACATTTCTTTTTGATCCTATATAGTTAATAGTGCATAGTGTTTGCCCCAGTACACCTGAGGGAGGGCACTCCTATTAATAACCATAGGGTGCTATTGCCTGTGGGATTTGGAGTCGGTAGGTGTAGCTGATGGTCATAGTTGGGTGAAAGAAAGTATACAGGAAATTGCAATAACTCTTACTTGTGGAGTTGAGAGCCATTGCCTTTTTATAGCTGTTTGTTTCAGAAGAATTAGAAAAGTCAGGTGAACTTGGGTCCTGGTTTTAGCTGCCCAGTATGACTTTGGACAGGTTACTTGTGGTGGATTGAATAACTGAGCCCAGTTTTTCAACCTACGTTCTAGAAGTACACACTCTGGCCATGGCCTCATGCTCATTGGAGCACAGTTCATTGACTTTGGGTGTGGGCACAGGGCTTGCTTTGGCTAAGGAAATACAGTTGGCCTTCTGTATCCTTGGGTTCCACATCGTGGATTCAACCAACTGCTGATAGAAAATACTTAGGAAGCAAAACAATAAAAAAAAACAATATAATGATAAAAATAATACAAATAAAAGCCAATACAATAGAGCAACTATTTACATAGCATTTACATTATATTAAGTATTATAAGTAGAGATGATTTAAAGCATACAGGAGGATGTGGGTAGGTTCTATGCAAACACTATGCCATTTTATATCAGGGACTTGAGCATCTGTGGATTTTTGGTGTCCATGGAGGTACTGGAAGCAATGCCCCATGGGTACTGAGGGACGACTGTATCAGCAAAAGTGATGCAGGAGGGTGCCCGAAACTGCTTGTGCTCAGGTGAGAACATGTCTTGGAGTTGCTACCCCTTTGTCCCAGGCTCCAAAGTAAGAAACAAGGAACAGACCTAAACTGACCCCAACCTGGAGCCTGGCAGGTGAGCGCAGCCTGGATCAGCTGAGCTGCAACTGGGGTGCAGACTCATATGTGAGTAAAATAAATGTTTGTGATGATAAGCCACTGAGATATTGGGTTCGTTACATAGCATCATTGTGGCAATAGAGAACTAACTCTGTGCCTGTTTTTCCTTCTGTAAAACATGAATATCATCTCTTTCCTTTCTCTGGGTGGTTCTATGGCTTAAAATAAAGCAATCCTATCAGTATAGGGGTTGACTCATAGTAAGCAGGCAATAAATAAATTGTAGCTGTTTTTACTAATTAAAATATGAGATATACACCCAAAATAAAGGGCCTACTTTTTGTACAGGATGGAATTAACCAAGTAAAGAGGAAAAAAGGTATAAGTCTCTCACACTGTGTTACATGTCTACTGTAAACTTGTTATTGTTTTGGGTGCTTTATGTTTACTCATTCCATGTATGTGTTAGCTGTGTTCTCTGGAGAAACAGAACCTGTCTATCTATCTAGTCCATCAAGAGATAGTTATCTATTTACCTATTTATTGGGATTGGCTCACATGGTTGGGAGGATGGCAAGTCTGAGATTTTCAGGGCAGGCTAAAAACTTAGGTTAAGAGCTGACATTGCAATCTTGAGTCCCAAATCTACAGGCCAGGCAGTGTGGAGACCCAGGCAGGGTTTCTGTGTTATAGTCTTGACACAGAATTTCTTCCAAACTGGGAAACCTCAGCCTTTGTTCTTCGGGCCTTCCACTGATGGGATGAGTCCCACCCACGTTACGGAGGGTGATCTGCTTTAGTCAATTGATTGTAAATGCTAACCACATTTTAAAAATACCCTCTTGGGAACGTCTTGACTGGTGATTGGGTACCATAGCCCAACCAAGTTGACATGTAAAATTAACCATCACAACATATATTAACAGATTGGCTGCTGTGCAATTGGGCTGAGCCCATAGTGATGAAATGATACAGACCTGGTGCCTGCTAGCATAGAGTCCAGTGGCTGTTATTTTATCTTTATAGAAGCCCTGTACACATGTGCCTTATTTCTCGCCATTCAGCAAATGACAAAACGAAGGCTCGGGGGAATGAGCTGTTTAACTAAGGTCACATGCTTGTCCATTCCAGAGACCTTACTGTTTCCATTCCCTGTGCTGCTTGTTAAAGGAGACCATTCCCCAGATGATAATGGCCATTGGTCAGTGAGCTGCGGCTTATAGGGGATTCTCTGGCAGAAATTGACTCATGACTCCTTGACTTCATGCTTGGATGGCTGTTAGCCAATTTGGACTAACGAAATGGGAATTTATTGATATAAAATTTAAATGCAACAAATGCTGAAGGCTTTTATGTTAGCACATTATATTTTATCAGATGACACTTCCCAAGAGTGGAGTTAACAGAATTCATCTCCAGTCTTCCAACAAATACCGTAATTAAGGGAAAGTTCATGCCAGAAAATGAAATAAATCTACCGTACATGCTTGTATACAATAGATTAATTGGATAGTATAACACAAAACTCAAACTAATGTTTGTATATAGTGGAGATATTTATTGCTAAAGTTTATTTCATGTATCCTAACTGTTGCATTGGGTTTTTATGAGTTCCCTCCTTGTTCTTTTATATTTATTAGTTAGCATTACATGTTAGTGTTCTTGTCTGTTTTCTAGTTCACACTTCTAGAGAGAAGGACCCTTTTTGATTCACTCACCGTATTACTGCAAGGACTTAGATACTGTTTACTGCTGGGGGAAGGCCATCTTTGTGGTGAATGTGCTGTGTGATTTGCTGTTTTTAAAGTTTACTTTCGTATTGACTTACATACAATAAGGACACACATCTTAAGTGTCTGGCCCAATGAATTTTTACATATGTGTAAACCTGTGTAACCACCATCCACATCAAGATTTAGAATATTTCCAGAACCCCAGCAGGCTTCCTGGTCTTCCGCCTGGACTCTCCCTACCGCTAGGTAACCACTGTTCTATCACCATTGACTTGTGGTGTCTGTGGCTGAACTTTGTACAAACGGAATCATTGAGCAGGTGTTTTTAAGTGTCTGGCTTCTTGCTGCACATTCTGTCTGCAGCGTATGGCATTTTGCAGTAGCTTTTCTTCAATGCAGTAAGGTATTCTATTGTATGGATAGTCTGCACTTTATTCATTCTACTGCTGAGGGGCATTTGAGTTGTTTCCAGGTTTTTGGCCATTCTGCATACTTCTGCTGTGAATATTTTTGTTTCTTTTGTTATAAACTCAAGAGTGAAATTGCTTGGTCATAAGCTGTATGTATATTTAGTTTGAGGAGATGCTGCCAAACAGTTTTTAAAAGTGGTTGTAACCAATTTTTACTACCATGAGCAGCGTATGGTAGTTCCAACTGGTCTGCATCCTCATCAATGCTAGTGTTTTGATCTGGTTTTAAAATTTTGCAGGCAAGTCCTCTCAAAGACATTTATGGGATTGTATAAGTGACTTTATTAACAGCAATGATCATCACATACTGTCCCCTTGTGATTAGGTCCTTGAGTTGTGAGCTGTTCCTGACAAGCCCTTTCCTTAAGTTCCCGGGAATTATTCTGCGATGACTTCACCTTGTAACGCTCGGGATGTTTGCGTGCTGAGGCTGAGTTAAAGTGCCTATAATTGCATTTGCACTCCTTCCGAGCAGTGCCCTAAGACCAGACTTGTCTTTTGAGGCTAGATTTTGTATTAGGGAAATAGAGGTACTCTGACTTGAAACCACTTCTCACCGGGTTCCTTCACAGGCCCTTTGCTAGTTGCCTTGATGTTGGTGTGGTTATAGGATGCTAGCAAGAAAGTAGGTGTCATGCTAGTATATTGGGACTTCATCTCCAATCCCCTTTCCCCAAGCCTGAAAGTCAACTTGGTTTATAACTTTTTTCCTTTTACAATTGCAATGTGGATTTCCCTTGGCTACATATTTTACTTGGAGATAAAAGTGATTTATCTGACTTTGATCCTGACCTAGTTTTGCAGGGTTGTTCAATTGCTCTTGTTATCTCTAGGAGTCTCTAGGGAAGTCCGTGGCTCACAGCTAAGGCAGAGGCCTCTTCTCTTTCCTCCCATGCCTGTGGCTTTTGGTGCGCTTATTTGATGGGGCCTGGTGTGCCCAGTGTGGCCAGGCACCTGCTCTGTCCTAGCCTTCCCTTCCACTGTCAGTGCAGAGAACCTGTCTGGTCTTGCAGTGTTGGCGGAAGGGTGCGTGGGGTGCGACAAGCTAGCCTTTTCCTCACCAGACGTTCTCCAGTGTCCCCTGAGGCTCAACTTGAAGGCCAGGAATTGACCTGGTTGTCTCCGCTGCTTCTGAAATGTTGGTCCTGGGGATGGTGCTGGATGCTCACAGCCACCTGAATAGGGACCCCGTGCCAGAGGGGAGTGTGAGGGGGTGAGGGCGAGCCCCCTAGTTATAATGATGTTTCACAATGGTAAGTGGCTTCAGCTACTTGGCAGTTCTGGCTTGTTCCATTGTGCCCTGACAATAGGATGAGACTTCCTATGTGTGATGCACTTTCCCCCCTTATGGGAACTGTTAGGGTAGTGGAGGAAATGGGTGCATAGCTTGATTTGAAGAATTAGGGGAGTAGGTTCTTGTGGCTTCAGACTGAAATAACAGTGGTGTGCAGGAGGAGGAGGGTGATTCAAGCCACCTGAGGAACTTTCCAGCTCTTCATTGCCACTGTCATCACCATGGCACCAAGCCGAGGTTTCCGGCTGTTTTAGGGCAGTGCAGGTGGACCCCACGTGTCCCTGGAGCACAGCTCAGAGTGAGCCTGGGCGGGGAACAGTGGCTTTCTTGGTGGCTGCAGGGTGATGGGTTCTGATTGGGGGGCAGTGACTGGCTCTTGTGGGGCCAGTACTTGGGTCAACTGACCTCTAGGACTGAAAATAGGGACTTGGAATAGGGAGAAGGAAGACACTGAGACTGATGGGCCAGGAGCCTTGGTCACCATACTCCTTTAAAAGGAGAGCAATTTCTAGAGATTCCCAACCATGGACCCACACCTTCCTGTTTATCCAGCAGTCCTGCACACCCAGGAATATGCATCCTTCCCTAATCCAAACCCTTGTGCACTCAGGCTCTTGAGAATATGAAAAGTAAAGTTTAATTTATTGTTAAATATGACCGACTTCATTAAACTGTATTTTTGATTCCCTAAAGAATTTGCTAAAAGAAAGATATACATTGATCCTTCTGATTATTGTGATATTAATCAGAATGATAAGAATGTTTTCTTGCCTTTAAAACCAGTAGTGGGTATATCACAAAGAAGGTTAGATTTTTTTAGGAGCTGTAGGAAACAAAAAAAAATTATATTAAAAGGAATATTGCCTCATTTCTCTTTTTTACTAACATATGTGGCACACAACTATAAGATTCTCCCAAACATCCTCTATGGCGTCTTTAGTTACAGAAATGAAAAGGAATTTATTATTGGAAAAATTGAGGGATGGAGAGCTATAAAAAGGCCAAGTGTTTTACTTAACTATACCAGTCACCTTTCTTATTAAAGACTAAATAATCCAGTGAGTTAAGAGCTTGGGGCTCACTAAGACTTTCAATTTAAGACATTGAAAGGCATAGGAGATAGTTTTATTTACTTTAAAATGGGACTCCATTAAAGTGAGCATAGTTTAATACTGTGCTTTTCAAATGAACTCTCTGCACCTATTTCAATAGCATAGGTATATAGTAATAAGATAAACTGTGAAATCAGATTCTACACTTGTAATTCCTTCCTTCTACATCACATTTCTAACATTTTAGGATTAACCACAGTAATCTGGTCCAGCCCTAGAACCATCTTATTGGGCAAGTCTATTTTTGTATTTCCATTTCGTCTTCCTTTCAAACTTTATAATGTCTCACATTTTACATTTAGCTTTCATCATTCTCATGCTCAAGCTTCTCTTTTGGGCCACGAGTCTAGGCTGCTTCTGCCCAAATGCTCTTCCTTGCATTAAAACATTATTTCAGGTGACAGGCACACATGTAACCATTATTCAAGCATTATGAAAGTGATCTGTGTAACCAAAAATATTTGTATCCCCATAATATTTTGAAATTAAAAAAGTTATTTCTTTTCTGTCAGATGCTAACTTTTAATAGTCCATGTCCTTACAGCCACTATAGAACTATTTTTTTGTGGGAGCAACATATATCAGAAAAAAAGGTGTTTTTAACTGGAGACATAAAAGGATAAATGCTCAAGACTATTTGTTTTTCTTTTTTTTTTGTAAAAGGGAATTTTCATACATTAATTTGTGTAGCATATGTCTCTGGGGCTGAGTTGCTTTTTGCAGTATGAATTGTTTCTGTGTTTAGGCCTAAGGAAAGTTTGGGTAGTATTTAAAAAGAATTAACAAAGTAGGTTCCAAATGTTTACCAAATTATTACTTAAAATTGGGTATTTTTCAGGCTCCAAAATTGTCTTCCTATTAGTTATTAGTCCAGAATCAATTTGTTTTATATTACAGTTTTTCCAAATAAAATTTAAATTTGTCATAAATCCACCTGCTAAAAACAACTAGAAAAGCTAAATAAATAACCAAAAAAGAGAGAAAAACCAAAAACGAAGCCAAAATAAAACAAGAACTTATATTTGTACACCCATGTTCAGTAGTGCTATTAATTATAGCCAAAAGGTGGAAATGTCCAAATGTCCAGCGATAGAAAAATGAATAAGTGAATTCTGATATATATGTACAATAGAATGTTATTAGCCATAAAAAGGAGTGAAGTATTGATACATGCTACAGTATGGATTAACCTCAAAAAGATGCTAAATGAAAGAAGCCAGGCACAAAAGGTCATGTATTATATGATTCCATTTATATGAAATATTCAAAATAAGTGAATCCATGCAGACAGCAGTTCCATTGATTTCCAGGAGCTGGGGGAGAAGGGCAATGGGTAATAAATGCTTAAGGAGTATGGAGTTCCCTTTGGTGGTGAGGAAAATGTTTTGGAACTAGATAGGGGTGGTGTTTGCACTGTGAATGTATTTCATGCCACTGAATTGTTTATTTTAAAATGGCAAATTTTATGTGAATTTCACCTGAATAATAATTAAAAAGCAAAAACTATTTTTAAAGGCATTGGAGAGCCTACCAATACACCTAGGGCTCATGGACCCAGGATTACAGTAAAGTGAGCCTGATTTTCTAGCCATTTTGAAATGTACAATTGATTAATGTTATCTGTGGTTGCTCTACTGATCTAATGAACACCAAATATTATTTCTTATAAGTGTACAGAGAATTTTCAATTATGTTTTATTTTTGTTTTTCTATGCTTTTATTTTTCTATATTTAAATGTAAAATGGTGTCAACTTCAGTATGCTTCGAAGTGATTGTCTAAATTTTATACACAGATATAGATGTAGCAGATTGCTAGCTAGTAATTCCCACACCATTTATTAAACATTCCCCATTCCTAGTGATGGATCCTCTGTCACATATTACATTCTTGTACATAATGAGACTTACTTCGGAGTTATTAGTTCTGTTCTGTTGCTCTTTCTTATGACAATGTAACATTGTTTGTTTATCCCACAAAATTTATTAAGTATCTTTCTGTGTTTTGTAAATTAAAACTCATGATTATTTAGTTTCCTCTTTTTATGTTTGTTTGAAAATTGAAACTCATGACTGGGCTGGGGAGCAGTGTGAGCAGGCTACATCATACAGCTTGTCACTGAGGTCTGGACTAGCACAGTACTTGCTACAAACACCATTCCCCTATGATAGGTGCGTTTTAAAAAATGTATGTGCAGGTCTTTTAGTGCTTTGAAAGACAAATTCAGTAGTACATTGAACACATTGCTACAAATATGTGGAAAGGATCTTGTGTAGCAGTGTTATAATCCTTTAAGATTCATGGTTACATAGTTCAATATTTTCATGTTAATCTGTTTAAGTATTAGCTATAGGAAAAAGATCTGTTATTGACATTTTATTGATTAGAAAACTCAGGAAGCTAGAAGTAACTAGCACATGGAAGGCACTTTCAATTAACCAGTCTAGCTAGAATTTCTAATGGTGCTTCTACATTTCCTGATATTTCTCTCTTTGTCTCTCCCTCTACCTGCTTCTGTGTGTGTGTGTGTGTGTGTGTGTGTGTGTGTTCACACATGAGTACTGCTAAGGAGTGGATTTGAGGGGTGCAAGGGAAAAGGACTTTTGAAACCTGGGGTAATTCACCAGTGTACTCCTTCAGTAGATCGTAGGGAGGAAGGCAGGGTATGGTATGGGTTTTTGAGGGAGGTGGCTCGACTAACACCATAGTGTTCCTCAGATACGGCCAGTAGCAGCATCTGTGTAACATCTTCTATGGGTGCCTTTAGGCAGATTGTCATTGATAGAACCAGAAAAGGTTTCAGGTTTTCAGAGGTTACTTTAAAGAATGGTTAGTAATTTTCTCAAACAATTTGAAATTCAGATATTATTTATCACTTATGTGATATCACTTAGCTTAAATGGAATGGCATTTACTTAAATTTATCACTTAGCTTAAATGGAATGGCATTTACTGAAATTAGACAACAGAGTTTAATTCTTGCCCTTCATTCATTTGATGTGGACTGTGGACTGTCCCCACATAGAAATGACTCACCTTTGCAGAGAGCTGTAGCAGTCCCAAAGCATCCTCCTCATCTCTTATCTCATTTGATGCTTACAGCATACCTGTGAGGCAGGTGTTCACATGAACCACATTTTACAAATGCCGAAATCCAGGCCACAGAGAGGAAGAAGCACCTCCAAGAAAGAGTAAGTTCCCTTTCCAACCTGCGATGTGGCTCACATTTGTCACAATTTCCCCAGACCTATTCCTCAGGGCTTCCTATAAAATGAAAACAAACAGAATCGCTGTAACATAATGGCACTCCATCTGTCTGTGATTATTCGTGTTTACAAAGATTGGTGATATGACTATCTTTGATTTATGCCCCGTTGGGTAACGTATTTATTTTTTTTAATTATTAGTTATTATATGTGCATTTCAAATGCATGCCAGAATGAAGACTGTGTGAGCCCCTCTATTCATATAGAGAGTGTTTTTTTTTTTTCCCTTAAGTTCTATCCTGAGATAGCTCATGAATTTAGCCACTATATATGTCTCCTATTGCTGTCTGCCTGTGTGTTAGGTGGTTTATTACAGGAGGCAACTGAGAAGGACTCCTGGGCACATTTGAATCAGCTCCACTTAAGGGCACACAGGATTTCGCAGATTTTGGCTGCTTAAGTTCCCTCTTTTGTTTAGACAATTTCAGGCCACTGTCACTTCTATTTACCACTTCTTACTGAACGTCTGCTTCTTACTGGGGCTGAAGCATCATGTGCCTCATACAATTGTTCCTCATCCTGCCCAAATATTCACTCTGACACTCCTTGGTGGAGTAATTGTGGAAATTACTTGTGAACTTTGCAAAATGAGTCTCAAGATAAATTAAGATCTCCCAGAGCCCCTGAATATGGGCATGTTTGTTTCACATTTCTAATAAATGTTGGCCTACATGGTTTAGATAATGCTTAATGTTAACTTAAAACACACATTCACACAACGACAACTGTGAAAGAAAATGCCTGGTGAGGAGGCAGATAATAACAAGACATGGTCAAATCTGTTTTAGAAATAAATCCTCATCTTCTTACCAGCATCTTCTAGTCTATGTAAGATAGTTTAGTCTCGCTGTGGCAAGTGGTAAACAGAGCAAGAACGTGCACTAAGTGTACTTTGTATTAATGGTACAGCTGCTGCCTGCTGACTGCACGAAGGCAGCTGCACCCCAGTTTCGTAGACCTCTCTTTGGTGAAATTCTTCTTGATATTTGACCTTATAATTTTACCCTTAGTTTTTAGTTAAACTTTTCTTTTTTTCAAATATAGAGACCTAAGAAATACTTCTGCCCCACCAAATAATGGCTCCTCACTTGGCTGCTGCTGCTGTTCTTTCTGTAATTATTTATATGTTCTTTTAAAACTAAATCATTTCAGAAAATATGGGAGTAACTACGATGCCCCTCTGCTAGGGGACTAAACATGCTAAATGAAATAAAAGATGAGTAAGATATTCCTGTCCTCAAGGAGCCTATAGTCTAGTCAGGGATATAAAAATAAAGCCTAGAATATGATAATTAGGGTAACAGAAATAAAAGGATTACTTTTAGCTGGGAGACTGGAAGTGCTTTGTGGAGGAACTGTATTTGTACCAGATGCTGAGAAACGAGTAGGTTTTGGATACATGGGGCTGGAGAAATGGGGTGTTCGTGTTGGAGACAGGGCTGCCCAGAGGCTGGCGGGATGCTTCGGCTGTCATTTGGGTGGAGAGAGAGGTCACATTCCGTTGGAGCATAGGAAGAGGTAGTAGGTAGAGATCCGTTAGATTGGAAAGATGGGCTGGACTTAGATCATGGAGTCGTTTGGATTCTTTCATTTGCTCCCCCCGCCCCATATCCCAGATACTTACAATTTTTTAAAAAAAACTCACAAGTATTATGTGCCTTCTTGACAAACTCTCACTTTATTCTCCATGCATTATTAGGATGAGGGATTGTTATGCCCTCTCAGCAAGATTGTTTCCACAAAATTATGGAATAAAAATCACTGTTTTGTTGAGATACAAGGTTGCTTACCACTCTGATTTCCGTGGATCCTGTGGGATGATGTTAAAGACTCTGACTTGCCAAAAAGGAGTGGGAAGTGGGAAAAAGATCGTCTCATAGGCTACAGGAGGGATTGGCAAATTACAGCCAGGGGGCCAGTTTGGCTCACTTCTTGTGTTTACGTGGCCCATTCGCTAAGAATGGCTTTACGTTTTAAATGGCTAGAAAAATTCAAAAGAAGAACGAGATTACATGACATATGAAACTAAAGTGTCCCTAAGCAAAGTCTCATTGGAACACAGCCAAGCACGTTTGCTGACATACCTACTGTCTGTGGCTATCTGCATGCTACGGTGGCTAGAGGACCCACAAAACCTCAGTGAACCATCTGGCCTCCATAGAAAAAAAATTGTCAACCCCTTGTCTAAGACAGCGGTTCTCAAGAACTTTAGAGTACACCGTGGTCACCTGGAGGGTGTGTTAAAACACAATTTGCTGGGCCCCAGCCCCACAGATTTTAGTGCAGTAGGGTGGGGCTCAAGAACATGCATTTCTAGCAAATTCCCAGTTGATGCAGGTGCTGCTGATCCTGGGAGCTTGTTAGTCAAAGCACTGCTACCCAAGCTTTAATATGCCTGGCACTCAGTTGGGGAGCTTGTTCAAATGCAGATTCTGATTCATCAGGTCTGCGGTAGAACCTAAGAGTCTGCATTTTTAACAGGCTCCGGGATAAAGCCAAGTATCAAGTGTCCAAATCTGATACACTTGGGCAAGTATGGCTGGCTGGCTTGGTCCTTTTCAACCTGAGATGTTGAAAGCAGCCAAAGGAGCAGGCTGATTTTGAGATGGAGCAAAATCTATGTGACTAGGTTGCGAGCAACTATTTGGGGGAAATAAAATTAATTCAAGGCTCTAAGATGGTAAGTGAGGAAATATACTTGGGCGCTTTGCAGTTAATTTTCAGCTTATGGGGATATTTAATTGCCTTCGATGCCTCCTACATACATCTCTGGATAAGCTATAATTAAAATATTTTTACTTAACTAAATATGTTTTTTATTGTGTTTGAGTTCACTCTTATTACTGTGGCTGATAAAATATTTTATATTACTTTATATTAGTACCTCAAATTGAGCCTTGAATTTGTTAATTAAAATTTTACTGGACTTCTATGTTTCGACTAGTATGGAATGAAGCAGAAAGAGTGTCTGCTTCTTGAAAGCAAGGTGTGCTTTCACAGGTCTGGTGCTTGGCAGGTGCTCAGTGATGGCTTTGCCACCCGGAACTGGATCAAGGATTTAGGGGTTGGACTACTGCTTTGGAATGCATGACTCAGTGTTGATTTTATAGAGGGATAATGCTTGAGTAAAAAAATATTAAATGTAATTTTGATGATGTCACCTTGTTTTGGTACTTCAGCATGTTTGCTGGTGATTTATTCATTGAGTTAAGGGATCTCCAACAAATCTACCAAAGCCACATGAGATCTTTTGATTTTTGCAAAATAATGTTTGGAACTATATCAATGGAAACACATTATAAGTGGTCTCCTATTGTAGACCCAAAGCAGCCTCCTACTTATATGTATTTAACTTAGTAGACACTTAGTATGTAAAGATTCTAATTCTATAGCACTTGTATTTATAACACTTCTCAAGTCTTGGCAGTACTAGTTAATTGACATTTAAAATTTCACATTTAAGGAAAAGATGAGAAGCCAACTTTTTATCCAATTTTAATTTTTATAAATTAATAGTTCATCAAAGAAAGGAAAATAATAAATAATTGTATGCTACTCTTTCTTTGATAAAGGATTTGAGGAAGCTTTTAGAAATAGAACCCATTAAAACTCTTTAATAAATGGGATGTATGGCTACATGTTTAAATTTTCGCCCAGGTTTAAAGAAAACTTTCTAACTTTAATTTGTTGGGAATGAGGGGAGAAAGGAACAATTTATTATTTTTGACAATTGTAGATTTCAGTGGGTCGGTTGAGACTATAATTGGTTTTAAGTATATTATTGTTTATGCTTTGAAGGAAATTTCCTTTAGAAATTCAAACCGAATTCACAAGCTATCTTTTTTGTGTTCAAAGATGACAGTTCGTTTTCAGAGTTAGCATATTTATGCAATCAAAAATTATTAAGCATGATATTAGCCACTTTTCACTAGTAAAATAATTTTACTGTTAATCTGACCTCCAAAGTCTGAACTCCTTCAGGGCAAGTACTTTGTGCCCAAGTGCTCACTAAACAGCTGTTTACTCACTCATGTGACTTCTGTATTCTTCCAAGCAAATAATGTTACCTCAGGTGGTAGATAGGAGTGTTTTCAAATGACCCTAAATCACCTACATAATTTTAAATTATCTCTATTTTAGGAAGATAAAATCTCAGACCTAAAGGTAGAAGTTACAGGGAGGCAATTTTTGGTTCTGTATAAGAAGAAACTTCTTATACAGCTCTTTAGGGCTGCCCCAAAATAGAATGGGCTGTCTTGTTAGGCAGTGACATTCCCCTACAATTAGCAGTATTCAAGCAGATAGCAGGCAACCTACCTGTCAGAGGTTCTGTGGGTGAGATTCCTCCATTAGGTAGAAAATTAGTCTTGTTGACTTCTAAGATTTTTTTTCCTCATTCAAATATAGCTTATTCCTATACTCCCACAAAATATCTGCTGCCAATCTGTTTAAATTACAGAAGAGGTTTTATAACCTTGTGGGCAACATTTTTCAGAGTACCACGGTGGGCATATAACGCATAGCTTTCATCATGGTGACATTAGCCATTGCTTGTTTCACAGGTGTGTGTGTAGGGGGTGTGGTTGGAGGAAAGAACCAACATGTCCTGGGCCCTCAAATGGCTTTATATATTATAACATGTGTCCATGCTTCAGTTCCCCTTCTTGAAGTTTCATAGGCTTGGTTCAGGTATCAAGTACAGGTGGCTCCTCCCCACTGCCCTGTTGGATGTCCAGTTGGGTCCCCTCTCTACTGAAAGTTGTCCTGCAAGGGCTACCAACTTGTAAATCTTGGAAGTTGTTTAACGTTTTTGAGCTTCATTTTTATTTTACCTTGTAGAGTATATGTATATTTTATATGTAGGATATAAAAGAGAACATGTGCATGTAGTAGAACATAAGTGTTTAAACTTTCTTTAATTAAGAAAAAACTTTTTTAAATTAAGAAATCACTTTGTTGCATGGAAATGGATTTTTTCCCCTACTTTATGGGAGGCTGACCTTCCCTGGGATGGAATATAAACATCTCTTCTCCCATTCCCTGAGACAGGCTTTGACTTTGAGCAATGGAAATCCATTTTTTCTGTTGCAGATGATTTGGGCACTAGTTTAATGGGCAACTAGGTTATTCCGAATGGGAACTGTTCTCCTGCCTTGGGGCCCTGGAGTTTAGAATGCTTTTGGGTTTGCTCAGTTGTTTCCAGCTTCTCTCAGGGTCTAGTTCAATTTCTTACCTTACTGTCTTTTAATTACAATGTCCCATTCTCTTAATGTTTAAATTTTTAAAAGATTGTGGTAAAATACACATAACATAAAATTTACCATCTTAGCCCTTTTCAACTGTACAGTTCAGTAGTGTTAGATAAATTCACACTGTTGTGTGACCAATCTCTAGTGGTCTTTTATTCATCTTGCAAAACCAAAACTGTACCCATTAATACCAATAATGCCCTTGGCAAATACCATTCTACTTTCTGTCTCTGTGAATTTGACTGCTCTAGGTGCCTCATGTAAGTGGAATCATGTAATATTTGCCCTTCTGTGACTGAATTATTTGACTTAGCATAATGCCCTTGAGGCTCACCTACTGTGTGGCATGTGTCAGGATTCCCTTCGTTTTTAAGGCTAAATGATAGATATTCCACTGAATGGATATACCACATTTGTTTTTCTGTTGGTGAACACTTGGGTTGCGTCTACCTTGTGGCTTTTGTGAATAATGCTGTGAACGTGGACATACAAGTATCTCTTTAGGACCTTGCTTTAAATTCTTACGGATATATACCCAACCCAGAAATGGGATTGCTGGGTCATATGATAATTCTATTATTAATTTCTTGAGGAACTGCCATACTGTTTTCCACAGTGGCTGCTGCATTTGACATTTACACCAACAGCGCACAAGGGTTTCAATTTCTCCACATCCTCGCCTACATTCATTATTGTCTCTCTCTTTTTTTTTTAATGCCCTTGACTAGCAGGAATGTTGTCTGTCCTTTGATAGTAACCATCCTTATGGGTGTGAGGTGATATCGTATGGTTTTGATTTGCATTTCCCTCATGATTGGTGATGTTAACCATATTTTCCTATGCTTGTTTTTCTTTTTTATCATTTGTTTATCTTTTTTGGAGAAATGTATATTTGAGTCCTTTGCTCATTTTTAATCAGGTTTGTTGTTGTTGTTGAGTTGTAGGAGTTCTTCATACATTCTGGGTTTTAACCCCTTGTCGCATAGGTGATTTGCAAATATTGTCTCCCATTCCATAGGCTACCATTTCATTATGTTGATTATGTCCTTTCATGCACAGAAGTTTCTTATTTTAAGGTGGTCTAATTTACCTTTTTTTATTTTTGTTACCTGTGATTTTGGTGTCTATCCAAGAAATCATTTCAAATCCAAATGTCATGAAGTTTTCTCTTTGTTTTCCTCTAAGATTTTTATAGCTTTAGCTCTTACATTTAGGTCTTTGATCCATTTTGAATTAATTTTTGTATATGGTGTTAGATAAGGGTCTGACTTCATTCTTTTGCATGTGGATATCCAGTTTTCTAAGCATCATTTTTTGGAAAAGTGATCTTTTTTTTCTGACTGAATGGCCTTGGCACTCTTACTGAAAATCATTTGGTCATATATTTGAGGGTTTATTTTTAGGCTCTTTTATTCTATTCCATTGGTCCATAAGTCTGTCTTGATGCCACTATTACATTATTTTGATAATTGTAGCTTTGTAATACATTTTGAAATCAGGATGAGTGAGATCTTCAGCTTTGCTCTTTATGAAGATTGTTTTAGCTATGTAGCATCCTTTGAGATTCCACATGAATTTTAGAATGGATTTTTCTGTCTCTGCAAAAAATACCATTAGGATTTTGATAGAGATTGCATTAAAGCTATAGATTGCTTTGGGTAGTATTGACATCTTAACAATATTAAATCTTCCAATCCATCAGTATAGAATATCTTTTCATTTATTTGTGTCTTTTAAAATTTCTTGCAGCAACATTTTGTAGTTTCTAATACATAAGTCTTTTGCCGCCTTGGTTAAAGTTAATTCCTAAGTATTTTGTTCTTTTTGAAACTCTTGTGAATGGAACTGTTTTCTTAATTTCCTTTTTTGATTGTTTATTTTTAATGTATAGAAATGTAACATATTTTTTGTGGTGACTTTGTATCTTGGTACTTTGCTGAATTTGTTTATTAGTTCTAATGGTATTTTTGGTGGATGTCTTTAATGTTTTCTGTATATAAAATCATGTCATCAGTAAAGAGAGAGGATTTTTACTCCTATTTTTCAATCTGGATGCCTTTTATAGGCATACCTCATTTTATTGTGCTCTGCTTTATTGAACTTGATACTGAGTTTTTTACAAATTGAGGTTTGTGGCAATCTTGCATAGAGCACGTCTATCTGCACCATTTTTTTTCACAGCATGTGCTCACTTCATGTCTCTGTGTCACATTTTGGTAATTCTTGCAATATTTTGAACTTTGCCGTTATTTTATCAGTTACGGTGATCTGTGATCAATGATCTTTGATGTTACTATTGTTACTATTGATGTTACTATGTAATTGTTTTGGGGCACCATGAACTGCACCCACATAAGATGGCAAATTTAATTGATAAATGTTGTGTGTGTTCTGACTTCTCCACCGACTGGCTGTTTTTTATCTCTCTCTCTGTCCTTCAGCCTCCTTATTTCATGAGACACAACAATATTGAAATTAAGCCAATTAATAACCCTTCAATGGCCTGTAAGTATTCAAGTGAAAGAGGCTCACTTCTCTCACTTAAAATCAAAAGCTAGAAATGATTAAGCTTAGTGAGGAACGCATGTCAAAAGCTGAGACAGGCTGAAAGCTGGGCCTCTTTCACCAGTTAGCAAGTTGCGAATGCAAAGGCAAAATTCTTGAAGGAAATTAAAAGTGCTTCTCCAGCAGACACACAAATAGAAGATAGAAGATCAAACCAGCTACAACATTCCTTTAAGCCGAAGCCTAATCCATAGCAAGGCCCCAACTCTCTTCAATATTGTGAAGGCTGAGAGACGTAAGGAAGCTGCAGAAAAGAAGTTGGAAGCTAGAAGGGGTTGGTTTATGAGGTTTAAGGAAAGAAGCTGTCTTCATAACATAAGTTTAAGGGGAAGCAGCAAGTGCTAATGTAGAAGCTACAGCACGTTATCCAGAAGATCTAGGTAAAATAATTGATGAAGGTAGTTACATTAAACAACAGGTTTTCAATGTAGATGAAACAGCCTTCTATTGGAAGTAGGTGCCATCTAGAACTTTCATAGCTAGAGAGAAGAAGTTAGTGCCTGGCTTCAAAGCTTCACAGAACAAATCTGATTCTCTTGATAGGGGCTAAATGTAGCTAGTGACTTTCAGCTAAAGCCAGTGCTCACTGTTCATTCAAAAAGTCCCAGGACTCTTAAAAATTAAGCTAAATCCACCCTACCTGTGCTCTATAAATGGAACAACAAAGTCTGGATGACAGCACATTTATTTGCAGCATGGTTTACTGAATATTTTAAACCCAGTGTTGAGAGCTATTGTTCAGAATAAAAGATTCCTTTTAAAATATTGCTGCTCGTTGACAATGCACGTGGTCTTCCAAGAGCTCTGGTGGAGATGTAGAAGGAGATTAATATTGTTTCCATACCTGCTAACACAACACCCGTTCCGTAGCCCATGGATCAGGTGTAATTTTGATATTCAAGTCTTATTATCTAAGAAATACATTTTATAAGATTATAGCTGCCATAGCGTTTGCTTTGACAGAACTGGGCAAAGTAGATTGAAAACCTTCTGGAAAGGATTCACCATTCTAGATGCCACCAGGAGCATTCGGGATTTATGGGAGGAGGGTAAAATGTCGACCAACATAAACAGAGTTTGGAAGAAGTTGATTTCGACCCTCATGGATGGCTTTGAAAAATTCAAAAATTCAATGGAGAAAGTACCTGCACAGGTGGTGGAAATAGCAAAAAAACTAGAATTATAAGTGGAGCCTGAAGATGGACTGAATTGATGCAACCTCATGACAAAACTTGAATGGATGAGGAACTGCTTCATATGGATGAGCAGAGAAAGTGGTATCTTGAGATGAAGTCTGCTCCTGGTTAAGATGCTGTAAACATTGTTGAAATGACCAAAAACATTTAGAATACTACATAAACTTAATTGATAAAGTCATGGCAAGCTTTGAGAGGATTGACCCTAAGTTTGAAAGAAGTTCTACTCTGGGTAAAATGCTATCAAATAGCATTGTGAGTTACAGAGAAATATTTTGTAAAAGGAAGAGTCCATGGTATGGACTTGTCATTATTTATTTAACTGTTACCCTATTAATAAACATTCATTTGGAGTTTTTTTGGCCATTAGGAAGAGTAGTGCAAGAAACATATTTTTACATTATTCTTTTTGTGCTGGTATTTTTATTTGAAGAAAATGTTACAGTATTTGGAATCTATTAAAGTGTATCTTTAGCAATTGATGTTTCCAGATTGCTTCTAAAATGTTTGTAACAATTACTACTAGCAGTTTATGAGAGTATCCTTTTCTTTGTCTTTGTTAGCAATAAGTATTAATATTTAGGAATTTTGCTGGTCTGGGTGGAAATGTTGAGTTTGAGCAGCTTTCTATATATTTGGTCTTTTGGTTCTTGGCTCTCCTAAGAATTGCCTATTCATATCTTTTTGGACATTTTTTCCTACTGGCTTACTTTTCTTATCAATTTTTAAGAGGGGTCTGTTGGTATTAGCATTTTCTTAAAAAATTTATATTGCAAATATTTTTCCAAATCTGTTGTCTCTAAACCTTGTTTGTGAGAGCTCTTGCGAAAGTTGTAAATTTTCATATAGCCAAATATATATCTTTTGTTTTATACTTCTGTGTCTTCTGGGATAAAATCTCCATGTATCCCTCGGTTATATATATAGTCCCCTCCTTAGATTTTCTTTTAGGAGCCTATTAGTTTATTTTTGACATCTAGCCTTTACTTTATGTAACTTATTTTTATATATTGAGTCCTAAAGAAGACCAAGTTAATTTTGTTCTAAATAGGCAGCTGAGTTTGGTCAGTACCATTTATTAAATCCAAAAAATATTGAAGGGAGAGTTGAGACCTTCTGATTAGAAAGTATAATATACTAGAAAGACTACTAAAATAAAATCAACATGATAGACAAATATATCAGTGGAATAGAATGAAGACTGTAGAAATAGTTCCCAGTGGAAAATTTTTAATATATGACAAAGTGATATTTAAATTCTGTTGGTAAAAGAGTGGCATGTTTAAGTTATAGCTACTTTCTTAAAATTTCAGGGGAAAAGGTTAGAATTTGCTGCGTGTTCATTTTTACTAACAATGCAGATAAATATTTATGCCACTTTCTAATAAATTCAACGGAAAAATGCAGAATCTTTGCTTAGGAAATTCTCCGTGGCTTACCTTGAGAGTATTTTAGTGACTAGGACAGTGACAGGTCATTTCCTGGCTTCACATCACGAGTGTTGACAAGTATGAGAACAGATCCCAGTGGGACACTTCTTAATTTCAAGGCGCTACAGGTTCAGATGGGGGAAGATTAATTTCTCGAAATGAAATTGTGACCTTCTGCTCATTTCTGCCCTTCTTAGTCTGCGCACCCAGGGCCTTGGGCAGCACGTTCCAATCAAACACAGCTAGGCCCGGCTAGGAGTCGGGGGTGATTCCTTTATTCGTGAATTTACTCATAGTACCCCACATGGGGGTGGGGGCAGTGCTGAGAGGTGCTGAGGACGAAGGTGTTGTGGTGGGAACATTCTCGAAGTGGAGCCGTGAAGCAGAAGTAGGATTTCAACAGGTAGGTGATTGAGGCGTGGGGAGGGTGGCCTTCCAAGGACGTGGGTGACATACGCACCCATGCCTGTGCAATATGATAGTTTGGTGATGTGCATATGTGAGGACAGAGTGAAATGACCAGGTTAAGAATGACCAGGTTAAGAATAAGTGGTCAAGCACCTAAGTGGACATATAGGAATAACATTTATCAGGTGTTGGGCAGGTGGGAGGGGGAGGAGGGGACGGGTATATATATACATAATGAGTGTGATGTGCACTGTCTGGGGGATGGTCACGCTTGAAGCTCTGACTCGAGGGGGGAGGGGAGAGCAAGGGCATTATATGTAACCTTAACATTTGTACCCCCATAATATGCTGAAATAAAAAATAATACAGAAAAAAAAATTAAAAACTAAAAAGAATAAGTGATCAAAGGTGGGGCGCCCAGCCTGGGGACTTGCATACGGGGCTGGGTTTGTTTCTGAAAGTTCACCTTGAGGGGTGATGGCAGGAGAGTATATCCGGAAGTTTCTTCATAACCCTGACCTCATTTGACCTGGACTCTGTTGACTGTATCTGAAATAGCTTCCGTTTATTGAGCAATGTCGGGTACCAAAGTTCATTAGGCACTTCCTATGCGACACTGTGAGGTCAGTCGATAGATCCCTGTTTATAGGTAAGAAAACTGAGATTCAGGAGATACCAACTTTCCCAGTGTTATGTTTACTGGCAGAGCTGCTATTCAGAGTCTGTTCTGTTTGGATTTAAAGACTTTTCCCTTTCTACCCTATGACACTGTCTCCTACACACATGTTAGTTACATCCACATGCCTGCCACCTGCCCACTGTGACACCAGCCTGGTGTTGAATGATTTCTGTGCAGGCTCCCATAATGTAGCCCACGTTATAGTTAATGCACACCATGCATAATTGTACTGACTTTAAAAAATAAAATATAAATGCAAGCTAAAAGCAGATTTATCAGTATGTAGAGGTTGCTTTTGTGTAGCAGGGCATTTAAGGAAAGCCTTTATCTCGTTGTCAGCATATTGCCACATCAGCCAGAGCCAGCCGGATAGGAATGTGGTGGCCCACTTAGGTCCTCTTTAATTGTTCACTATAAATAGCTTAATGATGCTGCTATAAAAAGGCTCTGATATAACTGAGGGGCTCAGTATGACCCACATATGTGATGTTTTTCTAGGTATCTGTGTCTGGTAAAATCAATGGCCATGTCTGAGATGGTTTCACTCTGAAATGAAAGCATAATTGCTAAGGCATGGTTTCTTACCTCTGCTCCTTTCAGAGGCTGTTGTCTCAGTCATTCCTTTCTGCCCTTGTCTTGGGTGAGGGGAGGGTTGACACTTGTCACTTTCCCATGCCAGACAGAATTCCAGCACCCACTTGACCTGGCACCAGGGAGAAATGCCCGCGTGACCCAGTCCTGATGCCCTAGGAGGAGCCTTTGTGGAGTGTCCCTTTCTGCCTGGTCAGTCAAGGGAACTTAGACGCCTCGCTTTGCTCTAAACTTCGATGAAGTTTCCTGATTCTGTCACTACCTCATTTCTGCCATGGATGTCACCAACCTTTGGCAATCTCCACTCCCACCTCCAAGCAGGGATCTCGCTGGAGGTTCCCTCCCGCCGCGGCCTGCTGGCTGTTCCACATCAGCTCAGGATGGCTGCAGCAACCTCATGCTCCATCTGGGGTCCCCACCCCACCCCACTGCGGGTGGTTTCCCACCTTTGTGTGCAACATCCCATCAAAACTTGGTTGGTTTCCCCACCAAAGGCTCTCTTTCCAAAAAGAGTAGGATCCAGTAGAATTGGAGATGTGAAGGGTCAGGAGGATTACGTTGAAAGAAGAGGGAATTATTGTGTAAAATACATATAGAATAAAGACCCCCCCAAATCCAGGGGAGTGTGAATAGCTGAAGAAAACGAAAGCACCCACAAACCAAACACTGGAACTTGGAGGCTTAAAGGGGCAGAGAGTGAGTGAGTGAGGGAGTGTGGGAGGCAGTCGTGGGGCAATGGGTGGATGCCCTGGTGGGCAGAAGTGTGGTGGGACAGAGGGGAGAAGCCCGCCCTGGAGATGGAGTAATGACTTTCATGGTCTGGGGCTTGCCCTTCCATGTGTGCTGAAAGATGTACCACGTTGCACAAAGAACTCCGGATTTGGAGATACTGGGGGATTCTAACTAGACTAAATATCGACTCAGCACTTTGGCCCACAGGTGCCAATGACTTCATTGTAGCATCTGGTATCCATTCCCTTTGTGGAAAGGTGGTCTTTTCCTTACATGCAAAAAGTTAATGATGACGATATTTGCCATCCATTGAATACCCATGTTCTTTTGCACTGTAGTTCTTCTCTCCAAAGTTTCTCATAACTCAGTAAAGTAGGGAATACTTTCCTTATTCTATTAGATGAGGAAAATATAGTTGGCCCTCTGTGTCTGTGGGTTGTGTATCCATGGATTCATTCAACTGAAGATTGAAAATATTTGGAAAAATAAAATGGATGAGGCTGGGCGCGGTGGCTCACGCCCGTATTCCTAGCACTCTGGGAGGCTGAGGCGGGCAGATTGCTCGAGGTCAGGAGTTCAAAACCAGCCTGAGTGAGACCTCATCTCTACTAAAAATAGAAAGAAATTAATTGACCAACTAAAAATATATATACAAAAAATTAGCTGGGCATGGTGGCGCATGCCTGTAGTCCCAGCTACTCAGGAGGCTGAGGCAGTAGGATCACTTGAGCCCAGGAGTTTGAGGTTGCTGTGAGCTAGGCTGATGCCACGACACTCTAGCATGGGCAACAAAGTGAGACTCTGTCTCAGAAAAAAAAAAAAAAAAGATGGTTTCATCTCTTCTGAACATGTGCAAATGTTTTTCTTTTCATTATTCCTGAAACAATACAACAAAAAACTATTTACATAGCATTTACATTGTATTAGGTATTACAAGTAATACAGAGATGATTTAAAGTATACAGGAGAACATGGTTAGATTATATGCAAATACTATGCCATTTTGTATTAGGAACTTGAGCATCCACAGATTTTGGTATCCATGGGGGGCGGGCTTTGAACCAATCCCCCATGGATATTGAGGCACAAGTGTATTCAGATAACTTACTAAGGCCACAGAGGTGAATTTAGAATTCTCTGACATTCTTAGGGACCACAGCATAGATGTGCATGAGCTCTGCAATTTGATGTTAGGAATTGATTCCATATGGCACAGTATTCTGGAACTTAGTGTCCTATATTTCGTGATATGCCTGGGATGCCTGAGACTAAACTCTAAGGTGAGCCTTTAACCTACCCTAAACATCTTGAAAAAACATGTGTCTGGGGTATGATCTCTGAGCTCAGCCCATTTCCTGAAACTAACAGGTGCACAACAGCCTGTTGTGCTAGAATTGTCAGTTTTGGTTGTGCTCTAACAGTAATAAAGTAAGAAAAAATTTCCAAGTGCTTATTAGGCATCTCAGTTTAACTTCTACCCCCTTAATTAGCACAGTAGTTTGGAATCCTCAGCTTCCAGCTTTTCTGTGATCTGGGGCTGCCCCCTGGGGGGTTTGGAGAGCCACCAGGAGGAGGACCTTTTCCCAGCAGGCTGCAGTTGGCATCAGGTGCCTGTTTTCCCACAGGCCTGCTGCTTGCCTGATCCGTCTATATTAAGGTAAAGTGAATCTATAAATACTGTGGCACTTCACGTTATTTGAGATCATTTATGTACAACTTCAGCTAACTGGAAGATGATGAGGAAACTGTAAGTAAGCCAAAAGGACATCAGAGCGGCCCAAATAAATGTTGGAAAATTTGTGTATAAAAGTGGAGAGTCTGTTATTCTTAGTCTGTTTACTACTGTTTAAAAATATCTTCAAAAGATTTGAGTGTCTGGTTTCTCAGCCTGCATACTGTTAGAAGTAGCAGATTAAAAGGTGTGGGGATTCTCTGGAGGTGGCCACATCGGCAAGAGTGAGAGATAGAAAACAGAACAGGCAATTGCAGGAACTTCCAACGCTGGGTCAGCAGGTCCCGTTTAGCATGGCGGTGGATGGAAGGTGCTCATCACATAGCAAACTCAGAACGAGTCTTGCGGAATAAACAAACATATAGCTGTGCATGTTTGTATTGTTGGGCTTATCAAAAAGGTTAGATGCATTTCAGTGGCCTATTTTTCAGAAGGATAAGGCAATGCATAGTTCACTTTAAAGCTATTTCTATGTTTAAGATTCAAGAAAAAAATTTTTTTTAATTTGTATTTAAAAAAACAAGCTGGGCATCTACTTCTGGGAACATGCTAGGCTTCCTAAAATGCAGCTGAAAATCTTGTATTTTATTTATGAAAAAAACACAAGAAGGGTCTCAAAGGTGGAGAGAAGAAGGTAGGCCAGCCAGGGACCTCAGGTCTTGGGAAGTGATGCAGCAGTGAGGTCCCTGCGTTTTTGTCTTGCCTGGTCCGTCTGACTCCGAGCGGAAGCTGATGACCCAGGAACAGTAACGAGCACCAATGCAACAGCCCCAGTAAAAGCCTGCTTTCTCTGGCCACAAGGCAGGAGAGGAGCGGTTCAACAGGACAGAGGACTTAGACGATGGCCACTGTACTCCAGCCAGACAGACACCACAGAAAAAATCGTGCCCCCATTTGCACCCGTGCCAGTGGGCATCAGGTAGGAGCCTAGACGTCCGTTCTTCCGTGATGAGGGATTTCAACTGCCCCTGCCAGGGTGGTGTTAGGGATGGCTGAGAAAGGAGCCCAGACTTCCACCCCTGCCTGATGGCAACAAGTGACACCTCCCCCTCTTCGCTGCAGGGGTGTCAGAGGAGGCCTAATGGAGAGTCAGGACTTTCATCGCCCCTCAGTGGCAATAAGGCCACACCCCTTCCCTGGTTCAACGGAGGTCACGTGGGGAGCCTTACCTGTCGGTAAAGAGATGGTGCAGCCCCTCCCCCACCCCCAGTTCCTCTGCCAGAGCATCGCCAGGTTTAAATGAGAGTCGGCATCTCGGAACACAGTAACAGAATCTGCAAAATGTCCAGGTTTCAGTAAAAGAAGCATTTTTCATACCAAGGACCAGGAAGATCTCAAATTGAATGGAAAAAGGTAATAATAGATGCCAATACTGAGTCGATGGATGTTATAACTATGTGACGAAGATTTTAAAGCAGCCATCATCAGACTGCTTCAGCAACTCTCAAAAAAACTGCTCAACACCATTAGGAAAATGCAAATCAAAATCACAATGAGATACCACTTCACACCCACTAGGATGGCAATAATAAAAAGGCCAGGGACAGTGGCTCACGCCTGTAATCCCGGCACTCTGAGAGGCTGAGGAGGGAGGATCACCTAAGGATAGGAGATTGAGACCAGCCTGAGTAACATAGTGAGGCCTGTCTCTACAAAAAGTAAAACAATTAGCTAGGTGCAGTGGCACACTTCTGTAGTTCTAGCTGCTCAGGAGGCTGAGGCAAGAGGATTGCTTGAGCCTAGGAGTTTGAGGTTACAGGGAGCTATGATCACAACACTGTACTCTAGCCAGGGTGACAGAGCAAAACCGTGTCTCTTAAAAAAAAAAGGAATTAAATAAGGTAAATTAAAAAAAAAAGACATTAAGAATGTTGGTGAGGATGTGGAAAATTAGAACTCCGGTACATTGCTGGCGGGATTATAAAATGGTACAACCACCGTGCAAAGCAGTTTGGTGGTTCCTCAGAAAGTTAAATATAGAGTTACCATGTAACCCAGTAATTTCATTCCTAGGTATACAGCCAAGAGAACGAAAGCGTACATGCACAAAATCTCGTATGCAGATGTTCATGGCATCCTGAACCACCAAACTGCTTTCCCACCTCCTGCAACCCCTCTGGCTTCACTGCTTCCTCGTGGCCCCCTCCCCCAGGCTTCCCCCCAGCCTGACTCTGAATGTGAGAGCCCCACAGTGCAGCCAGGAACTCTGTCCCGTGTCCACTTTCCTCCTAGGTCTGCCCCAGTCCCTCACCCTGACAGCCATGACAGTTCCAAAACTGAATCTCTAGTCCCAGCTGCTCCTCTCAATACTTATCTGGCTAATTGTTTACTTGATGGCTGCACTTGAAGGTCTAATAGAGATCTCAACATTTCCAAGGTAGTTTTCCTAGCTCTTCCTCACCAAGTCTGATCCTCCCTGGTTGTTCCATTCTGGTGAGTGATGACACTGTTGACTCTGCTGCTAAGTCAGCCACCTCCACAAGTCCTGCTGTGCTTCTACCTTTAAAATGTCCCCGCTCTCTTTCTTCACTGCTGTTACCGTCCCTTCCACCTGTTCATTTAATCTGATCATTGTTCCCCAATTGAGAGCACTTTTTGAAAATGCAAATTGGAGTATGTCGTTGCCTGTACTGCTTAAAATAAAATCCCGACCCTTAACACCTCTGATGGCAGTGTCTGTCTCTGTTTAAGTCTTGTCTTGTTCACTGGCTCCGTCAAGGCACCTAACAGTGCCTGGCACCTAGGCAGTACTCTGGGAGGGACTCTGGATTATAAAGGGTGGTGACTGCAGGTGTGTCTACAGAGCACAATTGACATTGAGATAAATAAGTCTGTCGCTACTTTTTGTGCATTGCTTTGGTGGCCTCATGTGTTTTGGTCTGTCAGAGCTTCAGTCACGTACAGGAAGCGTTTCTGTGTCTTGACACCTGGATCTTAGGTTAGAAGAACCCAAATGCTCAAAGTCCCATACCTCATAGTGACAGGTGGCCCTTCTTGATTGTACATTTCTGAACAGAGTCCCTGTGTTCCCGAGCTCAAACCTGCTTCTCTTGGCAGAGTCTCCTGCTGTGCATGTATATCTGAGAGTCCCATATGTTCCCTCGGTTGTGAGGGCTCCCGTTTTAGAAACATGCGGTCTGTGTGCGACTGCTCCCTTTAGCTGATGAGCAGCGCAGTCATTGCAATCACCCCGTGGCATATGTGTGTCACTTTCCGTTTCGGTAACATAGTGGCAAAGTCTCTCTCTCGTTTTAACTGGCATCATCATAATCAAGTTCAAACGGGAGGTTGTGATTTATCATCCGTTCCTTTCTAGCTCTTCATGCCAATGGTACATTTCTTTATAGTTCGCAAGGTTTTTTCAATACACCAAATCTTATTTAGAGCCTCCAGGGGTAGGCAGGAGTGGTAGCAGGTGCCCCCATTCAGCACGTGGGGAACGGCGGCGTGGTCCCCGAATCACTTGTTCAGGTTCCATTGCGTGTAATCAATCAGTGGGCCTAGATCTTCAATCTCAGTGCTTGGATTTTAAAGGGGCCTTCTGGCATTTCCCGCTCCTGAATGCCTGTCTTAGGTGTGCAGGGATTCCTGTCTGAAGTACACACTGGGTTATCACACTGGCTATGGGAGAGAACCACCTGGAAGCCTCTTGCATCGACCATCCACAGTTCAGAAGGGTGTGCCTGAGTGACAGGTTGTATTAGTCAGCGATCTTCAGAGAAACAGAACCACAGAGCCAACAGAGTGCATATGTGATATATCTGTATCTGTATCTTTATCTATCTAAAGATAGATCTGTATCTTTATTCTCTATAGAGAATATCTATATTTAGAGGGAGTATCTATATTTTTCTCTCTTTCTCTCTCTCTCTCTATATATATGCATATATATATATAGAGAGAGAGAGAGCATCTGTATCTATCTATAGTCCAAAATCTGCAGGGTAGACTAGCAGGCCAGAGGCCCAGGAAGCACTAAATGTTGCAGATCAAATCCTAAGTCAGTCTAGAGGCAGAATTCCTTCTTTCTCTGAAGAACTCAGTCTTTTTCACGTAAGACAGTCAACTGATTGAATGTGGCCCAACCACATTCTGGAGTGTAATCTACTTTACTCAAAAACTCTACCAATTTGAGTGTTAATCACATCTAAAAAATATTTTTGCAGCTACATGGTGACTGGTTTGGACAAACAGCTGGGCACCATGGCTTCGCTAAGCTGATGTATTAAATTAACCATTGCATTGGGTAACTAAACAGTGCTCAAAGACGGCATCTTTACAAAGAGATTTCTGGTATGTCTGTTAAAATGTTTATATTTCTCCTACCATTGTTAACCAAATAATAATAATAATGACATCAAGTAATAATGAAAAGACAGAACCTTTAATCATATGGTTGTTTTTATGATGCCCTCCAAATAGTACTTAGTAAATTAAAAAGATGACCTCCCCCTTTTTATATTGCACCAAAGTAGCAAAAAATGTTTAATTCCTAGAGAATTCTATAGCTGCTTACAAGAATAGATTTTAATTGTCACAACCTTTTATTTTAGAGACTTACTTAAACACATTTGGTTTATTTGGACATTCTTTGATTTAGAAATGCTTAGATTTTAAGTCTTAGATAATTTTCTATTGGTATTCTAATTAACACTTAATTCAAGAGCTGATTACCCTCTTTTGAACATTTCTCATATTTGGAAGTTGTTTATTGCTTAGCATTGCAAACCTGGGCCTTTACCCCATGGAAATAATATCAGTTCTGAAATATTTAGGAAGCGTACCAATCATACAGTGTTTCTCGATTTGGGGGATAATCTTCCTCAGGAAATCGATACAAGCTGAATTTATTGAGAATAGTAGCAAAATTCCCCTTAAGTATGGTAATCTGAGTATATCCTGAACACTGTTCCCATGATCTGGCAGTAATAGTACTGCAATAGCAGTTGCATATACTAGACATCAACCACATCATGAAACTTACCAGGTACTATACTTACAGTATGTGAATAATTTAATTCAAATAAATCCTTACTGCCTTAACCCCATTGTGGGCAAGAGTCAGTGATGGAACAGTCAGTAGCATGGTTGAAGATGAGTATTATACAAACTAAATTTAACTTCTTTTGCTCTCAACATGTAGTACATCCTGAGCCTGGCTACTAAATTGGTACCCCATGTGCAACATTCTCCTGTTTATAGTGGGGGAAGGGAGATATTTGCTGAAATTGTCTATTCATCAATCAGGAACCTACCAAGAAGGTTTAAATTAACAAAGTGCAATTATATTTTATGGAATATTGGGCTTACATTGTGTCTTCTACCCTACCTATATCACTGTAGACTTGCCTGTTAGAAAACAAAGGAGAGCTTTGGTTTATGTAGCTGGGCATAGTGGCGCACACCTGTAATCCCAGCTACTCTGGAGGCTCACGTGGGAGGATTGCTAGAGCCCAGAAGTTTGAGACCAGCCTGGGTTACATAATGAGGCCTCATCTCTACAAAAAATAATTTTAAAAAAATTGCTGGGCATGGAAGAGTGAGCCTGTAGTCCCAGCTACTCAGGAGGCTGAAGTGGGAGGATGGCTTGAGCCCAGGAGTTCAAAGACCAGTTTGGGCAACAAAGTGAGACGCCTGTCTAAAAAAAAAAGAACAGAAAAGAAATTAAGAAAAAAACTCTTGATTTACCCAATAGAGGACATGCTGGAGGGATTAAAGCATCCATGTCATTATTGTCTTCATCATTATCATGAAAAAGCCTCTGTCCTGTTGTTGGATATTCTGGATGTTCTTCAGGAAAAGTACTGTCTGGTTGGCTCGTGACATTAGCAACTGGTGCCAGTAGAGGCAGGATCTTGAGTTAGAGCCCTGTGGCCATTCTTATTTCCCCCTTCCCAAGCCAGCCACTTCACACATGCACCCTCGCCACCCAGATGACATGATCTGTGCAAGACATTCATCAGTGCTGGGAAAAGTAGCCCAGCCTGTGTCCCAGGAACTTCGAGTTTGTATATATGGAAAGAGCAACTTGTTTCAAAGAGAGTATATGGCTATAGTTCCTGTTGTGTTATAAATATCATATAAAAAACATATGAAAATGAAAATGTTAGAGACATGGAAAGACACTGTACTCTGTTATTTATTTTAATAGCATTTATTGCTTTTTATGATTGTTTAAATAATGGCTTATTGTTTACACAATTAAAACATGCAGCAAATAAAAATTATTTATGATGCCATCATTCAAAGATATCCCTGCTAACATTAGAGTATAATATCTTTGAGTCTCTTCAATATGCTTTTTGCTGCATGGCTATATATATAGTATCTACAGTAGTTATTCTTATTTTTTTAGGTAACATTGTATGTCACACATTTTTCTTCATAAAAATAGTATTCAAAAATTAGTTTTCAACATTTACATATTTTTTTCCCATTATTTGGATGAACTAAAATATATTTTATACTATGAGGCTGGGCCACAGTACAGGTGGAGACCCACATACCATATGCTTAGATATTTAAAAGTTACAAATTGAGTTATCAAACTGTTAAATAGAATATGTTCTATTCCCCTACCTTGACAAATATATCATCACAATGGCAAAATTAAAGAAAAATGCAGTTATCATTTTTATATGAGTGAATGTCAGAAAAATGTCAAACGATCAAATTTATTATTTTGCACTATTATTACATGCAGAAAAATGGGCCATTGATGTAATTAAATTTTGATTTAATAAAGAGTCTTAAGTTCCTGGGATTTCATCTTACCAGTTCAGAACTCAGACTGCATAAGGATACTTTTCTTGTTCATTTTTAGTGCTTTGCTCAGTAATTGAATTTTCATTAAATAATTTATCATGTCCTATTTATGAATATTATGTGGCTTGTGCCCTCCAGAGCCTGCTCACTTTCAGTTTTAACATTTAAAAAATTTAAGCAGATTGCTTCTTTGAAGATTTTAAACTTTTAACCTTTTTCTTTTCTGAAGTCTTTCATAATTTCTATTTCTAAAACAATCTTCACTTGTACTCATTCTCAATCATCTGAGATTAAAAAGTAATCATTATCCAAAGCATACAAAATGTAAATATATTTTCATCAAAAATATCAGTAAAAGTAAATGTAAAAATTAAAAATAATTTTAAAAATGTTCTTTTCTAAAATATTCAAAAATATGCAGTAAAATTAAAATACAGATTAAAATAAAAATACAGATTTTAATTAATCCCAAGACAACAAATGCTGGTGAGGATGCGGAGAGACAGGAATACTCTTGCACTGCTGGTGGGACTGCAAATTAGTGCAACCTTTGTGGAAAAGAAATTTGGAGATACCTCAAACAGCTAGAAATAGAAATACCATTCAACCCAGCAATAGCATTGTTGGGCATCTACCCAAAAGAACATAAGTCTCTCTATTATAAAGACATCTGCACCCGAATGTTTATGGCAGCACAATTCACTATTGCAAGGGCATGGAAACTCCCTAAGTGCCCGTCAGTTCATGAGTGGATAACTAAAATGTGGTATATGCTCACAATTGAATATTACTCAATCCTAAGAAATGACAGTGAGCTAGCACCGTTTATGCTATCCTGGATTAAGCTTAAGCCTGTAATACAAAGCGAGATACAAGATCTGGAAAATGGGCTCCACATCTACTCGCCATCAAATTGGTACTGACTGACTAAAACTGTGGTGCTCAAAAAACGGTAGTGTTCAACAGGGATTTGAGGGGGGAGACCCCCACATCTTAAGGAAATGGCGAGCATTGTGGGAGGGAAGTGATTACCTCTATCACTTTTTAGGGAGAGGTAAAGATATACATTGTAACCAAAATGTCTGAAAAAAAAAATCTGTAATCGGGAAGTGGGCAGGGGAAAGGGGGGAGGAGGGGAAGGGTATGTACCTACACAGTGGGTTCGGTGCGCACCACCTGGAGGCTGGACATGCTAGAAGCTCTGGCATAGTGGGGTGGGGGAGGGGGGCAGGGGCAAGATATGTAACCCTAACAATATCTGTACCCCCATAATATGAAGTAATAAAAAACTATTTACAAAATTTTTTTAAATAATGTTATTTTCAATAAAGGTGCACTATTTATTCTATTTTTTCTGTAAGTTCTTTTTAATTTTACTTTTTTTACTTGAAAAATAATAATTGTACACATTCGTGGGATACAGTGTTTTTTCGATACACATACATTTTTCATTTCTTTGTGTCAGGCATGTTCAATATCCTCCTACTAGCTATTTGAAACTATATAATATATTGTTGTTAACTATAGTCCTCCTACAGTGGTATAGAGCACTAAACTTTTAATACTTTGGAAATTTAATTCTCATTAAATATTTTATGAATTTTTTAAATTTTATTTTTCTTTTTTTCTTGTTTTTTTATGAAAAATGTTTTACAGCTCTAGAACTCATCTTCTATTTATCAATGTAAAAAGTCAGGATTATGCATGTTCTGTCTAGAGATCTTAATATATGCAAATGTAAGAATAATACAAATTGTTTAATAGTGTAAAACCTTCATCAGATACCATTGAAAGTTGTGAATACATCACACTGGAGATGCTAATCTGTGCGCATCTCTAGATTAGGGATTGGCAACCTATGGTCCATGGACCACATCTGCTTTGCTATCAGTATTTGTAAATACAATGTTACTGGAACACAACAACCATCATTTATTCATGCATTCTTCCTGGCCTCCTTCACGATCAGTCACGACAGATACTGTGCGTCCCACAAAACCTAAAATATTTGCTATATGGCCGTTTATTGTAAAAGGTTGTCCCCCCTCTGTTCTGGAACCGTGAATTAGCACATGAAGAAAAGCAAGAAAGTGAAAACTGGACGCTACTGGGAAACAATACCTTTTATGCAAGAAAGGACTACATTTGTGCTGTCCGAAAGGATTGGATACTTAGTCTTTTCCCTCCATGCCCCCACCACAGGAGTGTCCTGGCACCAGCCCCTGCCATGCTGGCAGCAGCACAGCCTCCAAGCCTGCACAGCATTCCGGTGTTTTCATGTCAGAGCCCTGGGGCAGGAGCTGTGCAAATGTGCTTCCCTGGGGCCTGCACGGTGTGAGTGACAGAAGTGCTCAGGGCTGTAGGGCCCACTGTGCCCGTGTTAAGGGCAGGATCTAGTGTGACAGAGGCAGCACGTGGCACTTTATCCTGTGGATTTGTGATTTGCAAGGGCAGCTAATGCACATGGGTGTGAGAACAGTACTTGATATTTGGTTTGCTAGATCTCCTGTGTTTTCGTCCAGATGTTGTCCACGAGCCAGTATTGTATACTCCTTATTTCTTGGAGACACTGAAAAATAGTGCCAGAAGTAGAGATTGGTGTTGGATTTGGGATTTTTAAAAAGTTTGTGGGAAAGCTTCGTCATTTCAATCACTTGAAAGCAATTAAAAAAATATCTGGATTTAGAGTATTTTTAGAAAAATAAGAACACTATACTGACTCATTATCAGTAATGTTCTTTCCTTATTATTGGTGAATTGAAGCCAGATACACAGTCTGGGGCTACTGAAACACACCAAAATGCGCTGTTAAATGAAGAAAACAATTCTATGATTTTGGTGTGGAACTCTGTGGCCTGGTGAACCAGGTACCTAGGATACATCCAAAGGAATCCTCAGGTTTTCATTTTGAGAAATAATCTCAGTATCTGTTCTCTCAAGCTGAAAAAGTAATTGTAATGAAAAGTTCAAACTAATATAGTTGAGAGAAATATTAAGCCCATTAGGACTTCAGCAGTAAGAGCTGCAGAAAAATTGAATGGGCCACAATGTACACATATGGAAACAGCAATCCCATTTATGGATTTTATTTGCCTTATATAATGGAGTACAGACATTATGTTCATTGCTATTAACACTAATAACAGCATCACCTTACATTTCACAATGCTTTCTGTTTTATGCAGAGCTTCTCACACACTGGGGCTCATTTAGTTCTCATATAAACGTGGAAGAAAGTGTGGACAAAGAAATTGAGTTTTGGAAGGTTGAAGGCACCTGCCTAAGGACAGAAATCTTCCCTGTGGTCAAAATGGGACACAAACTAGGTGTTCTTATACCATTTGTCATATTCTTTCTGCGATCCCAAAGCTTGCCTTTTAAGTAAAGAAATAGATGACATTTGTGCACCGCACGCATCCGGCTATGCTGGACAGTTCGTGGCAACACTGATTCCACGTGCTTATAGGCAAGGGTGAAATCCAACATAAGATATATGGCTTTAATATTAATGAGAGTTTTCAAATTTCACAAGATATAGATGGGAATGAGTCTAGGGGTGTTGAAACCATACACATGGAGCTACTATAGAAGAGAGAGAAATATTTGCTTAGGTAAGACCAATTTTGAATACTGCTCAGCAGCTTAGGTCTGCACAAGCAGAGCTGCTTGGAGGGTGAGGACAGCGGCAGGGTCCACACCCAGGGTGGGGGAAGAAGCCAGCCCTCAGCATCACAGCAGTCCCAGGTACAATAATGAATGGCTTCTCGGATAAGTGACTCTCCTGTTCTTCCAGGACACTCGACCACAGAAAGTAGTCAGCATTATTAATCTACAAAATAATTGGTCCTTCTACATTATTTTAGCAGGTGGTCATGCAAGGAGTCAGCTAAAATCATGCCTGTTCAGCACCAGGCAGCAGTTTAACCACCAAAGCTTCCAAATAAACAGCATGCATTTGGGAGTATTGCATGCATTTTAAGGTTTAGCAAGCCCAAACAATCTTAGTTTCTCAGAGGGTCCAATTGGAAAGAATACTGAAAGCACAGGCCTTTAGGTTGGCTTTACTTTCTGGCCTAGTGAAACCTAAATACTAGCATCAAAGCCTCCTGTTGATGCCCCAGATTCTGAGAGCTGCCAGGATGTTAGAGAATGACTTTCACATCCTCCAAAGAGGAGTGGAAATCTTATGGGAGAAAGTGTATCTTAAAAAGGTAATTATTTAAAAAATGTATTTTGTTAATTTTTCAAATATAAAAATACAGAAAATTCACCTTTATGTACACCCACATGTAAGAGATACTGATTTTTTGCATTTGCTAAAGATTTTTTTTTTTAAAGAAAATGTTTCAGATACAGCTTTAGTCTCAAGCTCCTGTCTTAATTTCTCCTCAGGAAAACTGCTATTCAGAACAGATGTGAACATTTTTTTTGCATGATTTTATACTTTTACTGTATATATATGTATATATATATATATATATCTCCAAGGAAATGCATAGTTCTATTTTGTAAGTTTAAAGTGTACATACACTCTGTATGTAGTTTGCTTTTTAGGAGAAAAAAAAACCCTAGCATTATTTTTTGAGATTAAAATGGATAGATTTAGTTTATTTCCTTTAACTGCTCTACACTATGAACATGATGTGAATATGAAATTTTATTTTTCCTGTCTGCTTTTAATGCACATTGAAATTATTTAAAATTTTTCCCTCTTAGCAAAAGTAACAAAGTTTCTGACAGATAATTCCAAGGACACACAAGAGGTATTCCTTAGACCAATGTTTTTCAAACTGTCACCCATTAATGGGTCACAAAACCAATTTAATAGATTGTAACCAACATAAAAAATAATGAAGATTAATCATAAATTATATATTATATAAATAATATCAAAATTCATTGCATATTGTAAGGATAAGTTTTGTTGAGCTTTTCTTTCCATTAGACAGGTATGTATGCAGGTGCACTGAGTTTTAATGTAAAATATATTTCCTACTAAGGGTCACAGTGAAAAGGTCAGAAGCCAATACACTAGGGCACATACTACTGCAAGACTCCCTGCTGGGTCCTGGGGTATATGCATCCTCAACTTTACCCAGTGTTGCCAGATTTCTCTTGGAAGTGATTGCATCTTGTTTGCAGAGTTCCTTCCTGTTTTACCACATTTTAGCCCTGGGTTTTTGTGACAAGGGTTTCTAAGTATAATTTTAGTTTATTTTTCTCAATTCCTAGTGAGGCTGAGCACAAGTCAATTCTAAGTGATGGAAAGAAATGGGGTGGAGGTTTATGTTTTTTATTTTAGCACAGTATTGGATAGTCATAAGAAAAATAAAGCATGTGGAAAGGAGTAGCTTGGATCCTTAGTAGTTTGGTGGGGAAGAAGGCAAGTGAGAAATATATAATATTTTGAGATCCAATCTTAAGGACTCCAGCCTTAGAAAAGGAGTAGAATGGATGGTACTTTTGTTGTCCAGTATGTGTGGGTGACACTTGAGGCAGAGGGCGAAAATATAAATGCCCTCAGCAACCTGCAGTTTCATATAAGTGAGTAAAGTGTGCTGAGTGTCACGTGTTCGCACAATTAATGTGCAGGACAAGTTCTTCACTGTTTCAGAGAATTACTCTCTCCCCCATTTTTCTTGAGCCCTGCTGCCCTTTTAGTCTGTCTTCTGTTTTGCGAGGTTGATGCTTGTGTGGATGGCACCAGGGCGGGGGCTGGGGAGAGCACAGCCCATCTATGGTGGTGGCTGCATCTCTGCTCTAGGGGAGTGTTGTACAAGGGAATTCACACCCGGTGTTGCTAGGTATTTTCATATGTTTTCCAAGAGAAAGTGGAAATGTTTTTACAAATTAGTTTAATTTTGCAAAATCTCTTGATTTATTAATATTCATAGTTTTTAAAATACTGAGCTGTGTTTTCAAAAACACAGTTTGGACCAAACAAACCGTAACTGACTATAGCCCGTGGACCACTGATTTGCAATTTCTATGTTAAGGGAACAGAACTGTGAAATGGCTAAAATTTTAACAATCGTGAACATGAATGTTGATTCCTTGTGACCCGATTTGTCATTTCACTTGTTTCCTCCTAGGTTGTGTGAATGGGTGTTGGAAAGAGCTGTGAAATACTGAATTATATTCATTTGTCTTTGCTTCTTAGCACATAACACACACAGCTTGTTACAGAGTAGGTTCATAATAAATGTTTGTCAAATGCATGAATAAATGAATGATGAAAACATACAGCCCCTACATTCCTTTAGAATTGGAAATCTTAAAAAATAGAGTTGCTGTTTACCAGTTTTGTAATTTTGTGATATTTTCTTAGGGTTAATAGCAAGAGGAAATTTCTGCTGCACAAGAGTCTTCCACATGTCAAACCCTGACAGTTTTACTGTTCACCAAAATGCCACATAGCTAATTCATGATTTATAAAGAAAGCTCAGCACATTAATAGATTAGTCGGTAGAATGAATAATAAATGGCAAAGCTACGTATACAAAGAAAATATGCATAGTTCTTGGAAAATCATAGAAAGGGGGGTTGGCCCATCTGGAGCCTTTTCTTCCCTGGGGAGATGTGAGGACCGAGTGATAATCCTTCAGTCATAAAAGAGGAAAATGAAGTTCCATATGGGCATTTGATCAAGCTCAGGAAATTGCAGTGCTGAGGAAATTCTAGAACAATTAACGCCCTTCCTCACTTAACCCAGTAGGCAGCCGGCTTGGATGCGTGGCAGCAGGATATTACTGAAAATGTTGGCTTTGCGTTGGGAATCTGAGCCGCAATCCTTCCCAACCGTAGCGGTCAGCACCACTGAGGTATAACATGTATTTTAAGTGTCTCGATTCTAAAAGCAAATGCAGAGCAGTGCTTAGTTTGCCCTCCTTCCTGACACCCGGAGTCCTGCCTGAGGACCTCACCTTCCTGCTGGCAGGCCTCCACCTGCTCCTGCCATTGACTCGCTCCCTCCTGGTCTGGGCCACAGGGATGGTCAGAGGGGCCCTTGTCCTGCCCTGCAGTCCTGTTGGTGCTCTCCTGGTTTCCCCTCTGACACCGCACGCTGGCTTCTGCAGGCAGTTTTCTCTCAGGCAGTGGGAGTTTCTCAGGCAGTGGGAGTTTCCAGTCCCCTCCAGCCTCTTGCCTTCTGCACTGTAGGGAGACCCTTCAGAAAGCCACGGTGACAGCGTCGTCAGCTGACCCAAAGGTCTTTTCTCCATCCTCATTCTCCTTGTTGATGTCGTAATAATGTCTGTTGAGTGCTTTCCACATGCTAGACACTGTTCTAAGTATTCGATGCGTATTATCTCATTTAATCTTCACCACAGCCCCACGGGGAAAATACTACTGTCCCCAATATTTGCGATGGGGAAGCCGAGATACAGTAACATCATCTTTGCCTTTTTGCAACTCGGCTTCTCTTTTGCTTTCCATACCAGTTCGTTTCAATGAACATTTATGCACCTGCTCTATTTCGTTATAAAGGTGAGCAGTGCGGGATTCCTTCCCTCCTGGAGCTTACAGTGGAGAGGAGGAGACATTGTGCAGGGAAAGGCTGAGGGGGGCACAGGCAGCTCTGAAGCTTGTTGTTCGTTCTGTGGGTGAGAGATGGCTTCCTGGGGGAGGTGGAGTGGCGGGGCTGTCTTGAAGGCTCAGTAAAGAGTTAGCGGAAATACGATGGGCGTTCTAGGGAGTGGGCACAGCCTGAGCTAAGGCAGAGGGTGCGGAGCAGCCTGCTGTTGTATGAGGGGTACGATCAGCTTGATGTTACTAAATTGATGTGACTACAACGGGTGGGACATTGTAGGAGGCATGTGTGATGTGCTAACAGGCATGGCCTTCGTGGAATACGTAGCAGCAGGGGCTGCTGAAGAATTCTAAGCTTGGGACAGGTGTGGACAAAACTGCAATTCAGTAGGTGCGTTTGGGAGGATGTGTGGGGCGGAGGGTAAGAATCAAGGGAGCTGGGTTACGTGGCTGTTGTGATAGTCTGGGGAGGGGTGAGGAGCTGTGGAATAAAGTCAGTTGGAAGTATCGTGGAAAGACGCAAGAGAGAATGGATGTGAGGAACATTTAGAAGCTAAAATCAATGGAGTTTTTTTTTGTAACAGCAAAAGATTGGAAGTATCTAAATGACTACTGGTGAGGAAATGATTAGTATATTACGTATATACCAGGGCGTATGATGAGCTGTTAAAAAGGATAAGGCAACTTTATCTAGACTGGCATGGGCGAATGTGAGAGAGATTGGAAGTGGGTGGGGAAGTAAGTGCAAAATAATCTGTACACTGTGCTAATCGTGACTGCGAATAACGAGTGTGCATAGACTGACTCTGGAAGGATGTGTGAGTTGTCTCTGCAGAGGGCAGTTAGGTGGCTGGAGGAAGGGACTTGGATTTTGTGATGTGTCCTTCCTCCTTTTGAACTTGTTGCCCTGGGTATGTATGACCTATTCTTAACAAATCCCTGCGTATGAACTGGATACGAGGTGGGTCACTAAGTCCCTCCAGTCCCAAGGTTCAGTGACTCAGGCTCCTGGCATTGGGATTAAGAAACTGTGGCGCTGGGCCATTTGGAACCCCAGCCAGTTTGGAGAAGACAGGCAGACCTGGGTGGGAGCCACAGGGTGAGGCATAGACAGACTCTAGGAGTGAGGAGCTGGGAGAGGGACTTAGGAGGGCAGCTAAGAGGAAAGCAAGGAAACTCTGCATTTTTAAAAAGTTTCTCTGAGGCTAACACTCTTTTTTGGAGAAGGAAAGGAAAGGAAAATCTTCTCCATGACCAGAACTCAGCAGTTGTTACAATCAGATACTAATGGGTGCAAATGACTTTGGGGCGTTAACCTGGAAATTTAAATACCATCTGTTATACTTTTTATGGGAGATTGTTTTTAGTTCCTAATAATCTTCTCCTAAACTTTTTCAAATATAACCTGTTAGGTAATTGGTTTCTTTACTTGCTTCTTAGTAAGCAGTAACCTGACAGAACAGTTCTGTAACAGACATTTATAGGCTGTTAGTAGCTAAACATATACATCAATCCCCATAATGTTATTTTGCTATGTTATCAGGTGAGGATGAAAGCCTTTATCATAATAAAATTAATAAATTTTAAATTTTCCCTTCACTAGAGTTTAGACTGAGAAAAAAGGTAATTAAAAAAAAAAACAGTGCTCTGGCTTTTCTATTCCAGTAAGTGGAAAAAAAAATCAATACTCTACTAATTCAATTTTTGAGCTGGTAGAATCCAGGATTTATTTATCCTTGTAATAGGAAATTCAAATCTTATTCACCTAGAAAGTCATCATCTTTGTCTGTTTAATGTTTTCAGTTTAAAAATACTAAACATGTCCTCTCTCAGCATCACATTTTTTGCCAGTCGTAATAAGTTTTTTATTCTTCTCAGACCCCCACACCCCCCTGCAAGAGATTTGTAGCTATGAAGTGGTCACAAAGACAGAAAAATGACTTCTAAATCACAATATTACACAAAGTGCAGTGACATTGCTCCTCGAAATAGAATTTCTCTGCCAAATTAAAGAACTATATTTTTTTCTACGACATTTTTCATGCTACATGTGCTCTTTCTTTGACCATTTTTATCGCACTTGACATTCATTAGAGTACAGTAAGAACGTAGAAAGTTAAGCGAAATAGGCAAATGTCTTAGCTACCTAGTGGTGAAAAACGTCCCCATAGTTTAAATATCTTCTTACATTGGAAGGGTTTTTCTAGTTCTACAGAGCAGTTCAGGCAAGGATAAAATCGTCCGAGCCTGACTTTGTAGATACAGTTTTCATTAGTGAACAGATTTTCCAAAGAAGCAGTCTCAGGAATGAAGACTTTGACTATTGGATTAGGCAGCATAAAGCAAAGGGCTAGACAGCATCATTTGCAGGAAGAAGTATGGGAAGGGAACATCAGTTATGCATTTGTTTCCAGCTTGGGATGTAGAAATAATATACCTTGCTACGTGTGAATTCTCATCTGCTTAGGAGGCCTGCCTTCTCTCTCGTGTTGGAGCTTGACCAAGACGATGGTCTCTCTCCTCTACTGGAAATTACTGTGATCTGATGGCTGTGATTATAATTAGTTTAAACAAATAGATTCCAGTGTATTACAGGTACGTACGTTCTGTAGAGTGTGATTCCTCACGATAATGTCCTTTTGTTGTAAGACAGAGGCGCACCTCTGGGTCCTGGTGACCTGAGGGGTGCACTCATGGCCCTGGCCTGATACTCCCCCTCTCACGACTGGTCGGTGGACTCTGTGCCATCTGCCCAGGACTTTGCCAAGGCTGCTGTCAAAGGCTGTTAGGTTCTGATGCCAAGATTGATGGAGGACAGCCATGCAGAGTGACTCCTTTCCTGGCATCTACCACCTCATTTCACTCAATACGACTTTTCCAAAATGACCACGTTTCCCTTGGACTGTGGAAGGCAGCCCCTGCTCAGTCCGTGAATCACTCATAAGGCTGGCAAGTCTCTCCCTTCCCATCCCTAGGGCATCTGTGGGCTCTGCACCCAGGCGTTGCGAGGAGCACCACTGTAGGATCACCACCCGATTCCAGGTGGTTTTATTAAGAAGCTGAAGGTTGGAAGAAAGCCTCCTTGAGAGAGACTTGTACGAGGTAGGCAGCATGACCAACCACAGTTGAGGACTGAAATAAAACCCCGTTAGTTACCCCAAATTGAGAGATGCGACCTTCTTGGCCAAGTTGTTAGTGCTTTCTGTTTATGCTTGAGAGTTCAACAAGAACACTGCTTAATTAGAGCCGCCCTATCCTTTTTTTTTTTTTTTTTTAAAAAATCATTTTTGTTATAAACAAGAATTATAATTGAAAATTCACAGTGCCCTTTGTTCATCTTGAAAACCATTATCAGGCCCTTTCCATTTTAAAGAATAAAATTATGACAATTAAAGAATATACCAGCTTTCTTTAAGGTATGCTTGCTTTTCTCATCTAAAAACAATACTTTCTGGCTTGTTTTTTTTTTAAAGAGATTTAGTTGTATTATCTTGAGGACAAGACTTAGAAATAATAAGTTTGAAGTTAATAGAAGGGTTTAATGGTAAAACATGTAGTCACCATCAATTTGGTTTTCTTGGGTGGCTGTCTTGGGGTCAATCCCATTGGTTCCAAAGTGGTTTCCAGATTCAAAATGGAAAAGGATTCTGGACAAACAAGAGGTTCCAATAAGGCTCTGAGTTTAGAGCTTCAGAAATACCCCGTTTCCCAAAGTACACTGTAGCCTGTCTGCTGGAACACCTCTGAGGGTCTCATCCAATGGGCGCTACCACCTGTCTCATCAGTAGGGGGGCTTGGATTTTGGCTTCAGCTTTGCAGTTCTTCCCTTTCCCTTGTCCTTGTCCTATTGTAGATAGTTGCTGTGACTTAACTCTTGGGATTCATTTCTATCTCTTAACAACTGTCAGACTAGTTCACTTGGTTTAGGACTAGTTTGTCAGGCCATGTTTTCTCTTTGAACTCTCTGCTGAACTGGGGTCACCTGTAGAGTTGCCAGAGGGTTTCAACAAAATACCAGGGTCTTGATGAAAAAGGTATCAGCCGTACGTAAATATGCACATGTGTATCCACACCCATGTATATGTGGTTGACATATCTGTCTATACCACACACGCATTCAGAGTTTATTGATGACAGCCTGTGTTCCACCTGATATTATCTGTTATATTCATTGTGAGGTTTTCAACCCATTTGCATTTTTAAAAAGTCATTTTTGGGAGGCAGGATGGCCCCTCAGAGAGGTAGCCATGGATATGTTGTATCTCATGACAAAGGGACCTTGCAGATGTAATTGAGGTCATGGATCTTGAGAGAGAGAGATTATGTATGTGGGGCCATTCTGATGGCATAAGCCCTTAAAGGCAGAGAACTTTCTCTGGGTGGAGTCAGAGAGATGCAGCAGCAGGAGAAGTCAGAGAGATCTGAAGCATGAGAGGGGTGACCCACCACGTGAAAGAATGAGAAGGAAACAGGCCGCCTATAGGGGTAGAGACCAGCCAGCTGGTGGTCAGAGGAAACAGGGACCTCAGTCCTCCAGCTGCAAGGAACAGAATTCGGCCAATAACCAAGCCAAAGAACTTGGAAGCAGATTCTTCTCCAGGGTTCTCAGTAGAGAACTCTGCCCTCAATTAGGCCTTGGGAGATTCTAAGCAGAGGACTCAGCTGAGCCTTAGCTGGACTTCAGCCAGCACACAGTCCTACAGCACTGTGCTATAGAACATAATGAACATGTATGTGTGTGTGTGTGTCTGTGTGTGTGTACAAGAGTTGCTAGGTTTCTGGGGTTTTCAGTAGTCATAGAAAATTAATACATTCAATATTTTTGCATCACAAACATACTTAAAATTAGTTTAGGTCTTATGTGAATCACTTCATAGATCATGCGTGATGTTCAACATCGTTTTAATACTAACGTTTAGTGCACAATTTGAAACGATATTAAGACAATGATTTTAAATTTGGAGCAACCTATTTTTTTGGCTTTAAAGTGATTCCATTTATCAAGAAACACCATTTCCTTAAAAAAAGTGAACATGGCATCCAGACAAGAATTGGGGAGGCACTCTTTTGCTTTTGTGGTGACATGCTTAAATTTAAAAGCATATCATCAGTGGGAACTTTTCTCATGCTTAGCCAAACTACACGATGATTTTGAATAGGAAGAACTAGAGGATGAATTTTGAAAAGGAAGTCACCTTCCAGATATTTAAAGGCTTTTGAGTATATTCTTTGTTTAAGTGGTGAATGGATTGATTCTGTGAATATTGGAAATAACTTGATTTACAGTAAAGAGTCCATGCCATTAAACTTGGCAGTTCTTTCCCAAGGAACATGTCCCTCTATTTTTTCTTTTTATTTAATTATTTCTGAATAGATAACATATTTATTTACATTGTTGAAAAATTTAGAGGAGACATTTGGAAAACGTGCTTTAAGATGTCTTGTTGCTATTCTCATTCTCATCTGCCCCATAGGCAGACATGTCAGGTTCTATATATCCTCCCATGATCTTAAGATTCTTTATGCTAATACATTTTATGCCTCCCCCTACTCCCATTTCTTACACAAAAAATAGCACACAATGTATGTTCTTTCTTGTTTTCCCCACTTAAGGATATATCCTAAAGCTATTTCCATAGAGAATGGAGTTTCTTCATACTGTTTATAGTGCAAGGTATTTTGGGAGGTGAGGTAGATGTACCACAGTTTATGTAACCAGCTTACTCTGGACAGCTACTTGGATTATTTCTGATTTTATTTTGTTTTGTTTTACAAACACTGCTATGATATTGTATGTGCATGTGCAGGTATATCTGTAGGATAAAATTTCAGATATGAGGTTATTGGATCAAAAAATAAGTACATTTGTAATTTTGATAGATGTTGCCAAATTACTCCTTAGAGCATTTTTTTTTTCCTTCTAATTTTGCTCTCTCATCAGGAATGTTTGGAAGAAATTATTCTGCTGTGGCAAGCACGGCCATGTGATTTATTGTCCAAACCACAACACTTCTGAGAATGAGTAGCTCTGTTAATAATCACACTAGGGCACCAGGCATAGGCCAGACTTTGCTGGGCAATCTGGGACATATCTTGACTTATTCATAGCTTTGCCAACAGAATGTGCACTTCCAAATGTTTCTCAAGAGAACTTGAATGGAATTAAAGTTCAAAATTAATCATTTAATTAGGCCAGCCTTTAAAAGTGATGCCACTGATGATGGTTGCACATTGTGAATGTACCTAATGCCACTGAACTGTGTACTTAAACATGGTAAAAATGGTAATTTTATGTTGTACATAATTTACCACAATTTAAAAAAATAACATTTTAAAATATTTTATATTTTATTGATTTGCAGAGTACATGTGCAGATTTGTTACATGGATATAACAAACATAGTGGCGAAGTCTGGGCTTTCTGTGTTACCCTTACCCAGTTAGTGTACACGGTACCCGTTAGGTAGTTTCTCATCCCCCACCCCTCTCCCACCTGGGTCTCCAGTGCTCACTCTCTGTGTCTATGCGTACCCATTAAAAAAATGAAAATTTAGAAAAGGAACAGCTTACTGATACATGAAAGCACATGGGTGAATCTCACATTAGGCAAAATGAAAGAGAACAGTCTCAAATGCTGCATGTTGTATGATTCTGTTCATGAGATATTCTGGAAATGGCAAAACTATAGAAACAGCAAACAGGTCAGTGGTTTCCAGGGGGTGAGGGTGTAGGGAGGGTTGACCACAGAGGAGCAGGAGGAAATTTTGGAGGGTGTTGTATTGTTCTATACCTTAATTGTGATGGAGGTTGCAGGACTTTATGTGTGTGTCAAAACTTCCAGAACTATACAGTAAAGGAGTACATTTTACTATATGTAAATTATACGTTAATAAAAAAATAAAGAAATGGGGAAAAAAGTAAAGCCACCAGTATTGTTTCCCTTGAGCTTTGGGAAAGATGTCATCCCTGACCTGGCTTTTCCTCTGAGCAAGAGCACCACGACCTGAGTGGCACTTGGTCACTTCTGAGTCACCACTGTGTCACTTGCAGTTTTCCAGCTGTCATCGATGGCCCTGGTACCCCAAGAAACTCTGGCACTGTGAGGCTTTGTCTGGCCTGCCTTGGGGATGTGCAGGTGCCAAGGTCAGGGGTCCAGGGTGAGTGTGGCCCACTAGTGTCTCACCCCAGGGCTCAAATGAGGACAAATAGATCTGGCTCCATTCTACATGGAGGGGATGCAGAAGCAGAGGTCAGCTTCCCAGTGCTCCAGCCTTTCCTGCCTGACCTGGGGATTCTATCTTGCTTCTTTGTGGGATATGGAAAGGATTTTTACGCAGTGAATCAATCTTGGCTGTGACAGAGGGTACCAGTTAATGGCCAAGGTAAATGTCTGCTGCTTCTGGACTAAGTAATTAGAGTGTTTAGATGGGCAAGAATAGAAGGTCCCACAGCTAAATAGAGTCCAGGGTCAGGAAGGCAATGAAGACAGATGGACAAAGGCATGTTCCCTGGGCCCAGGCTTGATGCCAAAGTCAGAAGAGGTCAAGAGTAAAAATCACAGGAAATACTTAACATCACTAATCATCAGGGAAATGCAAATCAAAACACAATGCGATACCACTTTATACCCATGAGGATGGTTATTATTAAAACAAAACAGAAAATAACAAGTGTTGACAAGGATGTGAAGAAATTGAAACCCTTGTACACCATTGGTGGAAACGTACAATGATACATATGGAAAACACTATGACAGTTCCTCAAAATATTAAACATTACCATATGATCAAGCCATCCTGCTTCTGGATATGTATCCAAAAGAATTAAAAGCAGGGGCCGGGCGCGGTGGCTCAAGCCTGTAATCCTAGCTCTCTGGGAGGCCGAGGTGGGCGGATCGTTTGAGCTCAGGAGTTCGAGACCAGCCTGAGCAAGAGCGAGACCCCATCTCTACTATAAACAGAAAGAAATTAATTGGCCAACTAAAATATATATAGAAAAAATTAGCCGGGCATGGTGGCACATGCCTGTAGTCCCAGCTACTTGGGAGGCTGAGGCAGCAGGATCGCTTGAGCCCAGGAGTTTGAGGTTGCTGTGAGCTAGGCTGATGCCACGGCACTCACTCTAGCCTGGGCAATAAAGTGAAACTCTGTCTCAAAAAAAAAAAAAAAAAAGAATTAAAAGCAGGGACCCAAACAGATTATTTGTACATCCATGTTCATAGCAGCAATATTCACAATAGCCAAGGGGTAGAAGCAACCCAAGTGTCCATCAATGGATGAATACATAAAATGTATATACACACTATGGAATACTATTCAGCCTTACAAAGGAAGGAATTTCGAATGTGTTCTACAACATGGGTGAACCTTGAAATAAGCCAGTCACCAAAAGACAAATATTATATGATTTCACATATATGAAGTATCGCGATTAGGCAAATCTATAGAGACAGAAATCTCATCAGTGGTTTCCAGGGGCTGGCAGAGCAGGAGGGGAAGTTGTTTAATGGGGACAGAGTTTCAGTTTTGCAAGATGAGAAAAGTGCTGGAGATAGATGGGGGTGATGGCTACACAACAATGTGAGTGCACCTACTGCCAATGAACTTGTGTACGTGCTTAAGAATGGTTAAAATGGTAAGTTTAATGTTGCATAGATCTTACCATAAAAAAGCAATCCTAAAACCTATGGGGAGTGAGATAAAGTCAGCAGACCACACCTAAAACTCGAGGGCAGGGTGGCCTCTGTCTCCCTCCGGTGGGTGTGAAGAGGGCACTGATACCCTGGCCCAGGCAGGGTCCACGCCTGCAGAGATTGTCTTTCTCCTCTTGTTCCATCGGAGTCATGGTTACCAAAGGCAAATGTGCATAGCTCTGTGAAGTCAGATGCCCCTTCATTTTATACACGCTTTCCACGGTGTTGCTTCCTCTCAGTGACTATGAGCATGTGCCGAGAGTATGGACTTAGCAGTCAGTATGGACTGATGGGCCTGTCCTTTTCTGTTTCTCTAGAGAGCCACGTGTTCTTACTCTGTCCTGCTCAAACTCCTACGTTGTCTTGCTTGGTCCCTCTCAGTCTGTACTCCCATGGGGCCCGGCTGGTTCTGAGAACCCCTGGGGAGGGTCTTGTGTGTTGCAGGGAGTTCTCTGGGGCTATCCCACTCCTGCTCGGTCTAGCCACAGAGGCGCTGACTCTAGTCCAAGGCTGGAACTGCAGGTGAGAGCCCTGTGCCCACCTAAAGCCCCCTGGTGATGGGCATCCTGCCTGACTTCCTTGGCTTTGGTCCCTGGGGGAGGAGGCGGGCAAGCGGGTTGTGCAGTGGGGCTTCCTTGAGCTCCCGACGCTGTGCATAACAGAGCCCTCCGTTAGGGTTTGCTCATGCTATAGCATGATAGTCCTTCTACCCTGGACTGGGGCAGAGGCCGTGGGCAGGACCAGAAAACAGAGTAGGAGACTTCATGAGCACCAAGGTCTCCGACCCCTCTCGGACTGAATGAGTGAGAGGTCTCTACCCGCTGGTCCTTCAGGACATGTTTCCTGGGGGATCTTCTGGTCCCTCATGCAGATGTCCCTGGCAGGCCCGCCTCTCCAGCCCCCCAGCGGGGCCTTACTTCTCTCATGTATCGTGTGACGTCACTGGTTTCCAGCTAATCCACCTGCTGCTGACGTCAGTCACGTACAGTGATCCCTGTCTTCTGTAACTGTGCTGTCCAGAACGTGGCCCGAAGCCTCGCGTGTGACCATTGAGTACTTTCAATGTGACTCGTCCAAACTGGGGTGTGTTTAAATGTAAGGTGCACACCGGCTATTGAAGCCTTAGTCTAAATAAAACATAAAGTACCTCAGTAATAATTTCATATTGATGGCATGTTGAAATGATAACATTTGTTAGATTTAATAAAGTGCATTATTAAAATTAATCTCCCTTGTTTGATTTTACTTTTTCAATGTGACTACTGGAGAATTTAAAATGACGCATATGGCTTGCATTGTGTTTCTATTGGCCAGCACTTTTCTAGAGCAGCAGCACAATCTGGGAGCTTGTTAGAAATGCAGATTCTTGGGCCCCACCCCTGACCTTTGGAACCAGAGACTCCAGGGGTGGGGCCAGCAGTCTGTGTTTTAACATCCCCCAGGTAATTCTGAGACACCGGGTTCTAGACCAGGGTTCTAGAGTCACTCTGTCTCAATCCGTTCCCAAGTCACTAGTTACGGCGTGGAAAGCATTTTCAATGAAAGGAAATGAATCAGAGGGAAGAGGCGACTGGTGTCTGCTAATGGGCACTAGGGCATTGGTTTAGCAACTGCTAAGCCTGACAGGCTGCTTCATCAGTGCCGCAAAGCACCCGGCCTCTAACCGCAGCTGCTCGCAGGAGGGGCTGCAGGTGCAGATCAGCCTGTGCTCCACACGCCCGCAGCTGCCTGGGCCCTCTTGCTTTGCTCTGGATCCCCTGATTCCCTCTCCACCCTTGTGCCTGTCTGGCGTCTGACCCACTGTGTTTCTTTACCCATTTCCAGCCCATGTTCAGTGGATTTGACGACAGACTTTCCCTTCTCATTGCTCCAGGGACTCCTTACCGATTTCTGCTACTCGATGCGCTTGAGTTGACGATGATCGTTGAGCAATCACGTGGACTTTGCTGAATCTGGATGTTGTCCTCCTTCTGCTTAGGCAGGAAGGAGGGGAGGACGTGAAGAAGTCAGGGGAAGGGGGCTAATTGTCAGTGGCTTTGGAAATCCATGTCAATGGTTGAGAATCTCTTGGGGAAAATGAAACCCTAAATTTGTCCCTTTCTCCCTTGCTCCCTTTATTTCTATTGGGGGAGATTTTGGTTTCTTCCTAGTATCAATAAAAGGGGCCTTTATGAGACTCGTGCATCTGGTTTGATGAGACTGCTTGTGTCTGCATGTGAGCAAATCATTCACCTTTTTACTGCTTCTGATTCCTGGTGTCCTGTGCTCCATGGTTTGCTGTCCACTCTCTGTAATCGCATATGAAGTGCTGCATAGATGCTGAGCAGTTGTTAAGAATCCCTGTACTGGTTTTTACATCCAATGGGGCTGTATTTGGGTGCTTTTTGAGCCACAGTGACCTCATTTGTAAAATAGGGATAATGGAGGGCCGTAGGACTTTCTAGAAAACCCGTGGGGCCAACTACATGCAGGAATTTACACTGCAGGTTTTTAGATTGTGCCTGTATCGTATATACATGACATTTCTAAATAGGGTCTGGGGCAGCACCCTGTGTCAAATACATTAACATTTCTGAAGGGAAACACGTGAACATTCACACTAGGTGGGATTTCCAAAAAAGACTATAAATAGCTTCATGTCAGTTTAGGTTACGCTTTGCTGTCAAATGAGTTATAAGAACAACCTTTCTGTTTTTACATCTTTTGGCCTTCAGGATAGTGGATAAGGGATTGTGGACTTTGGTAGTGACTATTTTGTCTAAAATAACAGAGTGAACTCAGATTAGCAGATGCATGGCTTTCATTTATTTTGGAATGGTTGAGGAATGCCCCAGATTAGGAGAAGATTCCAAAGAGCTGATTTACATGTCAACTTTTTGTGGTTAGTATTGATGCCTGCAACCTGAGAAGACTGTGCTTTGGTGTTCAGAGGTATAGATGGACATTCCCAAATATCAGTGCTTAATGTTATGGTTTTGATTTTTAGACAGAAAAAAATAATATTGGTGCAAACACATTTTTGAATCTGGCTGTACATGCATGCTAAGCAACGTTTTCTTCCTTTGAAAACAGAACACAAAGTAGTTGCAGAAATCCACAAAAATATCATAGGTTTGCTGTGATGACTAAATGTGATACTGTATGGAAAGCAGTTAGCACAGAGTGTGGTCTTTAATAACGCAATAAATGTTAACTAGGTATTCTATTGTTATAATTAGAGATGTTAATAATAAGTAGCACTGCCTATTCTTATACCAGATATAAGTGCTTTTCAGATTTGCTCCTTGTGTTTAAAAATATTCCCAGCAATGGAGGAAATGCTATTCTTGTATTTTTTAAAGCTTATCTTTGGTTTTCCTCTGGCTTTAATTCAGTGGCCTTGGTCAATTCGCTCTGACTCTGATGGCTAGTTTTATGTGTCAACTTGTCTGGGCGACGGTGTCCAGATATTTGGTCAGACATTAATTCTGGATGTTTCCGTGAGGTGTTTTTGTATGAAATGAACATTTAAATTGGAGGACTGTGAGTATAGCAGATTGATTCTCCATAAGGTGGGTGGGCCTCATCCCAGCAGTTGAAGGCCTTGATAGAACAAAAGACGGACCAGCCCCAAGCAAGGATTTCTGCCAGCAGATGGCCTTTGGACTTGAACTGACTGCAATGCTGGTTCTTCCCTGGTTTCAAGCCTGACAGCCCAAACTGCAGATCTTGGACTTGTGTCAGCCTCCATAATTATGTGAGCTAATTCTTTAAAATAAATCTCTTTCTCTCTTTATATATACATATCCTCTTTGTTCTGTTTCTCTAGAGAACCCTGATGAATGTACCTCCATTGACCTTACTTGGTTTATTAATTTATAAAACAAAGAAGGTGGGAAATGATGGTTTCTAAAGTTTCCTCTAACATCGTGAGAAGTTATTTGTGCCTAAAGCAGCTGAATTTGGTGTTCGGAAGGAGTCCAGCATGGCTCAGGCATGGCCAGTTGGGAGGACGGTGGGTAGGAAGGGGAGTGAGCTTGAGGAGAAGGGGCAAAGATGGTGATGAACTTAGTTTAGATCCATGTGGAGGTGCCCAGTGGGCCTCTAGATTGCGGTTGGTCACGAGGGTGACAGTGACTCACAGAGAGACGTTCATAGACACAGGATGTAAGAATTTACCTGCTGCACAGAGCAGGGTCCCGGGTGCATGCCCACCCCAGGTGGGCAGCACCAGCTTCTTGGCCTCAGATCCCAGAGGGAAGTCCAGGAGCTGGGGCCTCCACTTGACTGTAGTAAAGGTGCCCTCCCCAGGATCCTGGAGACTTTGGCCACATGCCTGCCTTCTCGCCAGATGTGAAGACTGGGACAAAACAATTCCTGAGTGTTTACTGTGTCCCCTGGTGAATTTTGGTCACTTTCCTGACCACAATATCCTCTAACAGGACCAGGCCTCAGTTTGCCTGGGAGCTGTTCCTGCAGCGTCTGAGGCTCAGATGGAGGCCTGAGATGAAGAAGTTTGCTGGTACTATTCCCTTTGTGAGCAGTGACGATAATAATAGCTGTGTTTTCTGATGCTTGTTTACCGTGTTTGTCACTCCAGAGCTGTGCTGTCCAATAAGGAACCACTGTTCCCCTACAACTATTTAAATTTAAATGAATTCGCATTAAATACAATTAAAAATTTAATTCTTCCATCACACTAGCCACATTTCAAGTACTCAGTAGCTGCATATACCCAGTGGCGTCCAGACTGGACAGCACAGATGTGGGGCATTTCCATCTTTAGAGAAAGCTCTGTTGGACAGGAATGCTCTGGTCTAGAGCTTCGTACGCATTTTCATGTACTCCTATAGGGTTTTGGAGTGGGAATTTTTATCCTTATTTTTAAGATGAAGATACTGGGGCATAGGCCGATTACTGGCCCCAAATCACAGCTTATAAGTGAGAGAGCTGGAACTCAATGCTCGAGCCCTTGACTCCTCTGCCGTACTTGGACTTGTCAGCCTCTGGGTGGTCCTGAGCTATGGGCACGCAGGGAACGTCCCCTCGCTGTGGGGCACGGGGCAGCCCTGAGTGAAAAGGCGGAGGAGAGGGGAGAGATGCAGGGAGTGTGGTCGCAGGGGCTCCAGAAGGATGCAGTCTTTGAGGACCTATAGCGCAGGACAGAGAATTCGAGTTGGATCGCACGGTATTCCTGGGACTTGGCAGCGTGAGGCCAGTGGTCTGTGCCAGGGCAGTTTCAGCGCAGTGGAGGGGTGGAAAGCTGGATTTGGGGGCTTGGAGGAGTAAATGGGAGATGAGGGAGAGGAAGGAAAGAGACAGAGTGGGTAGCTAGAAAGAGACATGGATCAAAAGACAGGACCTTTTTAGGCTTGTGGAGGCTCGGCCCTGCTAATAGTCTAAGCTAAAGCCTGTCTGTGGGAGCCAGGCAGGGAGTGACTTGGGGTAGGGACTACCCTGCAAGAGACACATGCCTGAAGGGGTCACTGTCACCCTACCCCCACTGACTGCTGCTGGGAGGCCATATTAGGTTTTTATTGCTAAAGTCTGGATATCTGGATTTTTATGCGAAATGTCCCTAATTATGAGCACTAAAAAACATGATATTCTCCTTCCATAAAAAGCATACATCCCATTGTAAAACAATGTATTTAATGTATTTAATGCTGCAGGACTATACACTTAAAATAGTTAAAATAGTAAATTGTATGTTGTATATGTTTTACCCACCAATCAACAAACAAAAAGCACATATCCCTGGGCCATTTTGGTGCGCAAGCTGTGGGTTGTGGCTCCTAGGTTAGGGATAGGTCCTGCATTGCTCTCTACCTTGGCCGTACAGGAAAATCCTAAAGCCCAGGCCACGGCCCAGAGCGGTGAAGTGGGACCCAGGCATCACAGTTGTTTAAAATGAACAAGTGATTCCAATGTACAGCCCATGTTCAGAAGGTGAAATAACTGGAGGATAGAGATAGGAAAGAATAGTGTAAGAACCCGGTGTAGGGAACCCCTCGGGACTGGTGGACAAAAGTGAGGATATGTGCAGATAATGTTTCACATTAGGGGCGTGTGGACGCTACAGCAAGAGCAAAGGAGACTATTGTTATTGTAAGGCTGGTGGTGGGCCCCCCTCCCCTCCCTAGATCAAAAAAAGAAAAGCCTCACGAGACCAGACCCTCCAAGGACAACTGCCAGGTGACCACTAAAGATCACAGCGGAAAAACCCCAGCTCTTCCCACCAAAAGTCCTCAGCCCACTTAAAATGCTATAAAAGCCTTCCCCACTTTCAAATGGGTGCGACTTCTCGGTCCTCCCCCTCTTGAGACCTGCGAACCTCGCCCAGGAGCACTCAGTAAAGCCATGTTGTTTGGCCCCACTCTCTCTCTCTCTCTCTCTCTCTCTCTCTCTCTGTCTCTGTCTTTTCTTTTTGCTGCCGCCAAAAACCTTACAGTTATGTCCAGTACTTGAGCTCAGTTATTGTTTAATTTTTCCCATTGTAAAATGGGAATGGCATATTCACTTAACTACAGCATCATTGTCTTCATGTTTCTGAAAACCTGTTTTCTCCGTGGGAATTTATTTTATACAGATGCGTTGTAAAGCAAAAGTGTCATGCTTGATAATTAGTAACCTTTCAGGAATCGCTTTACCTTTCAATTTCTATTCCCACTCCAATCCCAAAGAAGTTATTAATTTGCTTTGGAGAAAACAGAAAATTAGAGAAATGGATTTATGAGCAAAGGGATCAATCAGGAAAAAGGTTAAAATCTAAATATGTGGAGCCACTAACACAGCTTTTAGCAAACTGAACATGTACAAAGTATTTACTGAGTATCGACAGTTATTTCAAAAGATATAATTATCACTTTTAACACAATGTTGAAAGTCCATTAATTATCAAATATTCAAAGAGCTGCCTTTGGAGTAGACAAAGACCTGAGGCATGCTTCAGAGGGAGTGTTTTTATTAAAGGGGAGGTGTATTTATGTGTGCTAAAAATTAGAGAAGGTTTTGAATAATTCAGGGGGGAAATGAAGTTCTGTTTCCCCCCTGAATTTAATGTGGTTTGAAGTGATGTAAGCTCACATCTAAAATATTAGTTTAATATGAGAGCAAGCCCCTTTGCAGCAGGAAGATGCTGCTCATTTAGCTTTCCTTGTAATCAAAAGCAATTGTTTGTAAAACAGCTTTGCAGGGCTTTGATCCAATTGGTTTTGGACGAGCTTCTAATCAAGAGATGCAAATGCTGTCTTGTCAACAGTTTCTTCGCCTTAGACCTGCCCGCTGAGGGAGATTTACACTGATCCTCTGTAATGTAAGACGCCCTCCTGGGCATGCTTTGTGAAATTTGTGGGCCCGGGGAGTGCCGAGAGCTGAGATTCTGCACCCCAGGTCAGCTGTCGGTGTGCAAAGGAGCCGGGGAGTCCAGGCAGCCTCGGGAAAATCGTTGCTTAGTAATTTGGACCTTTGGGATGAATTCTCATCTTGCCCAAGACCTCACCAGTGAAAGAAGCTTATGAAAATGAGGCCAAGATAGTGACACCTTTTTAGATACAGGATAACCGTATGAGGAAATTTTAGGGAAGCATATATAGTTCAGATACACAGCTAAAATTTTTTTTAAAAATTGGCCTCATTAACAGAGTCCCTTGCCAGCTTCCCAAACCCAGAAAAATATGCCCAGAACTAGGAGGCTGCAGGAGTGAAGAGGCTTAGATCCGGCTTGTTGGTGGCAGGGATGGGAAGTCCGTGAATCTGGGTCACGCCGTGATGAGGGTTGGCTCTTCTGCTCCAGGGATCCTTGTTTGGGTGTCCACAGCAGGCGCGGGGAGGCTGGCTGGGAGGATAGGGGTGGATGGCAGCCACCTCACACCTTCTGTTGGGGAGGTGATAGGAGAGGTGAGGTTGGGGTGAACAGGGAAGCAAGTCCTTCTCCTAAAGAGGCATCTGGATGTTTTATGCAGAATTCCCTCGTTTATGCTAGTTGATAAGGAGCTCAAGTTGTCACATCATTAGGGTCAAATAAAATGCCTCTGTAGGACATGTGGCCTATGTGCCTGGCCCCTCTGCCCCCTGCCCTCCTGTCCTAACTAGGGGTTTGTATGGAAGGAGGCTGCCGGAACCTTCTGCTGCCAGGGAGGCATTGTGAACTGGCAGGGAAGTGTCTTGTGGTTTGGGGTTTCCCTGAGTGATTCAGTCATTTGACATTTATTGACTAACCACTCTGTGCCAGGCACAAGCCGCTTTGGAGGCATGGGGGTCCCAGGCAGGGAGGAGCAGCTGTATTCATGGAGAGAGGGTCCATGTGAGGGTATGGGGTTGGCAAGTTAAATCATGCAGGGTGTTACGATGGCTTAGTGTTTGGGTTTTGCTGTGAGAGCAAAAGGGAACCACTTAGCAGAGAAGTGACACGATCACATTTGTACAAGATGACTCTGGCTACTGCTGGCAGAGGAGCAAGAGGAGGTAGGTGGACCAGTGCATGTTTAAAGGTGAGACTTTTAAAAACTTTTATTCACTTAAGATTGCCACTGTGTTAACTAGTACAGTTAGGGTCTGTGCTGCTCTTGGTCATGTAGGATAGAATGTGAATGAGCATCACCAGGTCATGTGCGTGCGCACGTGTGCGTGTGCGTGTGCGTGTGTGTCAGTTACACTTGCCTTCACTGTCCAGCACTAGGTGAACACACATTTTACTTGACTAACAAGTGTTTTTTTCATTTTATGTCTATCTGTGATTTTTTGTAACTTAATTTAATTTTGACTCTGAGCCTTTTTCTGCTCTGAGCTGACATGAGATTCAATCTTAGCTTGCTTGCTTGCTTGCTTGCTTCCTTCCTTCCTTCCTTCCTTCCTTCCTTCCTTCCTTCCTCCCTCCCTCCCTCCCTCCCTCCCTCCCTCCCTCCCTCCCCTTTGTGCAAAGGTCCTGGGGTCACAGGTGGCACCAAGGCAGGAGGGACATCACTCTGGCCATGGGTCTGCAGTCCACAGCAGGTCCCTCTGAGGTCTCACAGGTCCCTCTGAGGTCTCTTTGGACCAGCCAATGTGCTGCCTGACTTCTGTACCCAGGAACCTGTGCAAGCCGGTGCCCAGCCCAGGCTTGGCTGCAGCTGTTCCTTCCCAGGCTCTGCGGCTTTTAGTGCAGGGCCTGACTGTTGGGAGAAGCCACAGCACTCTCCTCTGTGGACCTGGGAGGTTCACTTTGTGGGAATCTCTCAGTCTCCTCCCTCTTCCCTATACTTCCCACAGGGGCTCTTCCTCTCGCCTGAAACCCTTCTTTCCTCCACGGACTTAAGCTTTTGGAAACCAAAGCCAGGAAGGGAAGTGTCTTACGGCAACTCCCGCTCACTCTAGAGTGACAAAGCTCTCGGGGACAGGGAATAACAGGGCCTGCTTGGGGGAGGCAGATAGAAAAAAGGAAAATAGAAGAAAGAAATTAGTATTTTAACAAATGCTCTTCCATGGTGTCATGCTGATGTTACAGTTTGGTTCCAGAGCCAGAAGGGAGCAGATCTGAGGACTGTGGGAAGTCAGGGGTGGGGGGTCGGGGGGCAGACCAGGACCTGCCTGGTCTGGGCAACCTTTGTTATTTGCTGGGAGAGGGTGGGGAGGGGAGCAGGCCGAGGGGAGGGAGGTGGTTTCTGACGGCTGCACATGGACCAGAAGCAGGGAGATGTTCGTGGCATTGCACACTGTGAACACATTTCACACTTGTCATATTCCAGGAAGGTGCTAATGAATATTCCTGAATAATTATATTTTCAGTGGTTCATAGCCACTTCCAATAGCTTGGGCTCTGCCTGGCCATTCCTAGGATGCCATTTGGCCATCCCTCCCGGGGTCCCCTGGGCCTTTGGTTGACTCGAATCCTGGTTACTCACATGTTTAATTTTTTTAAAATTGTGGTAAAATGCACATAACATAAAATTTCTCATTTTACCCATTTTTAAGTGTACAGTTTGGTGGCATTCAATACATTCACATTACTGTGTAACCATCTGTCCCCATTAAATAACTTCCCACATCTCTCCCTAGCCCCTGGCACCCACCAGTTTACTTTGTATGAACTTGACTCCCCAGGTACTCATGTGAGCCAGATCATACAGAATCTGTCTTTTGCTTACTGGCTCATTTCTCTTAGCACCATGTCCTCAAGGTTCATCTGTGTTGTAGCGTGTGTTGGAATTTCTTTCCTTTTTAAGGCTGAATAATATTCTATTGTATTAATATGTGTATACTGTATCTTCTTTGTCCACTCATGCATGGTGGGCGTTTGGGTTGATTCCACATTTCAGCTACTGTGACTAGTGCTGTTGTGAATATGGGTGCACAAGTGTCTCTTTGAGACCCTGAGTTCAGTTCTTTGGGGTGTATACCTGGAAGTGGGATTGCTGGATTATGTAGTCATTCTATTTTTCCTTTTTTTAGAAACTGCCATGTTTTTATAGCCTACCTTTCCCTGGATGTTGGAAGCCTTCAATAGAGCCCAGAATTCCAAAATAGTTATATTAGACAGATTCTGCCAGAATAATTGTTGTCTGAATGGGGAGATGGATTCTTGGTGCCTCCTACTCTGACATCTTCTCGGAATCCTCTCCCTGGCTCCTTTCAGTGGCACCCCATACCTCCCCAGCAGAGCGTTTACCATGGAGAGCGTGAAAATGTCAGTGTCTCTTGGCTACTGGCTTCCTGCTCCCTGCGATGGCTCAAAGCTCCTCGGGGGGAGGTGTGCCATTTTCTTTGCTATTTTGATCTCACTTTCTTGCATAGAGATGGGTAAACTATTTTACAATGTCAAGGAATGGCTTTCTGACAAGTGGGACTTGAGTAGGGACCCAAAGGTGACTTTTCCCACCTGGGTTCTGGATCCCGTCTTCTCCTCCCTTCTCAGAGACTTCATGCAGTGATAATCTGTGTTTCTTTTTGATGGCTTCTTCCTGCCAATATTTAGCCATGTAGATCCATAGAAGCAAGAAAGGAAGGAAAGGAAAAATAAGGAAAGAAAGAGGAAAGAAGCAAAACCCTCCTTGAACTCCCCTTCCTCTCGTGACTCTGCCCCGATGGCCCCATCTCCCCTTTAGCCATGCCTCATGGGTCAGCTCTCCACCCTTGCATTCTGCCCTTTCTCATTCCACTGCCTGCCGAAGCCTGGCTTGAACTCCACCAGAACTGCTCTTGTCAAGGTCGCTAGCAATTTATTTGACACAAAATCCAAGGCACAATTTTCAGGCCTTTTTTACTTAGCCTGGTGGCAGCATTTGGACACCAGTGAGCACTGTTCTTTGAAATGCTGGTTTCTTTTGCATTCTGTGTGTGGGACCTGATTCTACTAGTTTTTTTTCCTAACCCTCTACCTGTTCTTTCTCCGTCTCCTTTGTAGACTTCTCTTCCCTTTAAAGAGTTCCGTCCTAAGTCCTCTTCTGTGTTTCTTCTATGTGTTCATTCTGGGTGGTTTGTTCTTTCTTTCTTTTATTTATTTATTTTTACTCTATTTCTGTGGTTTAATTTGACCTTCTGCAAACTGAAGACTTCCAAATACATATTTCCAGCCAATATCTCTTAACTGATCACCAGATTCCATATGACCAGTCACCTAGTAGCATTTCGACTTGAATATCTCACATACCCCTTGGTCTCAGCAAGTCACAGCAAGTTGTTATTTTTGCTGGGCTTCCCTGTCCTGCTGATGAGAGCACTGCCAGCGTAGAGACGCATTCACGCAAGTCAGAACCTGGGTGGCATTCTTGACCTCACCTCTGAGCTGTCACCAGGTTTTGCCACTGCTATTTCCTAAAGAGCCACAAATCTGTCCACTCCCATTTCTTTCTGCTGCCACCATCTTGTCCTTGCCGGACACCTCCAGCAGTCACCCAGCCCTTCCCCCTCCCACCCTTCCTTCTCTGTCCCATCTCGGGCTGCAGCTGGAGCTCGATTTCCACAGTGCAGAGCTAGTTGTGCTCCGGCTCTGCCTATCACTTGTCAGCAGCTCTCCATGGTCCTTAGGGTAGGGCCTTTAGTCCCAGGTGAGGGAACTTAGCATGGGGTGCCAGACACCCACGTGCCCGTGTCCATTTCTCACTTCCTCTCACAGTCTTTATTCAGGCCACGCTGAGCAGCCTTCAACTCTTGGAAAAATGCTTTTTCTTGCCTCTTCCCCTAGGATGCTTTTCATAAGGACTTCGGCTTTCCCTCTGCATAAGTTGGAAAGCCACTGAAGGGGCTCAGAGAGAGGGGTGGTGTGATCTAATGTGCACCTTTAATATATGCTTCTGGCTGTAGAGTTCAGATCAGAATGTGGGGTGAGCTCTGGGAGATTGCTCCAGGGATTCCACTGGGAGAAGGTGGTGGCTTGGGTGGTGGCGGCCATGGAGGTTGGGGGGTGGTCACATGCTGGATCTGTTTTTGAAAGGATACCTGAGAGAACCTGATGACAGGTTGCATGTGGAATGTGAGAGAAAGAGAGGAGTCTGGGGTGGCCACTTACTGCATGCCCTGAGCAACTGGAAGGACAAACTTGCCGTCAGCTGAGACGCAGGCAGACTATGGGCAGAGCAGGTTGGGCAGGGAGTGGGAGTGAGTGGAAAGAGCAGCAGCTCAGCTTTGTGCACCATGAGCTTGAGATTCGTTCAGCATCTCTGCCATGTGGCTGCAGAACAAAGGCCCCAGAGACGTCCATGTCCTAATCCCTGGAACCCGTGAATGTGTTACCTCACGTGGCAAAAGAGACTTTGCAGATGTGATTACGCTGAGGGTATTGAGGGGGAGATTATCTGGGATTATCCATATGGGCCCCGTGAAATCACAGGGGTCCTTAGAAGGGAGATGTAGGGGTGTTAAAGTCAGAGCAGGAGACGTGTGACCGAAACAGAGGGTGGAATGACATGCTATGATGTTGTTGGAAGGGGCCACAGCTAAGCACTGCAGGCAGCCCCTGTCTCTTTTGTGAGATCCATCTTTCCAGCTCCTAGCTGGAAATGGCATGGAAATAGATTCTCCCCTGGAGTTTTCAGGAAGAGCACAGCCCTGCCAGCACCTTGATTTTCCCATTAAGACCCATTCCGAATTTCTGGCCTCCAGAACTGTAAGATAATACATTTGTGTCTTAAGACATTAAGTTGTGGCAATTTGTTACATCAGTGAAAGCAAACTACTGCAGTGAAGATGTTGAGTAGGCTGTATTATTCATAAGTCTGGGGTTCGGGGGACTCTTGCCTTCCTTAACTTCAGCTGTCACTCATCACTAGTCAGAATGACAGTGTTCTTTTAGCAGCCTCAGCGATCTTAACAGTAAAAGTCTGGGAATAGTTTTTAGAGGTGAAGTGTATTTCCCAAAATGTGCAGTATACGTTTCCTACTCTTGACTGGTGTTTCCTGCCCACACCACAGTTGTGGGCTGTATACCCATATGTACTATATACTATATACTACATACTTTTTGCTTTATATGGAATTTTAGTGTCTGTTGCAAAGTGGTTCAGATTACAGAAAGCAGGAAAAGTTGCGTTCTGAAGCAGAAACAGTAATACTTAACTAATAGCAGGGAAAGATGCAGGGAACATTAAAGTAAAAGAGAGATACAAGGACTTCAGTATGGTCATATGTGAGCAGATAGTTTGAGGGCAAACAGATCTTTAAACCACAGTAGTTAATCCCTAAGCCCATTGCTGTATTACAGCACGAGTCCAGTGACTGATGTTCAAAGTGATCACCTTAAGTCACCATGAAAATATTAGATTACCTCTGATGCACTTTTCCAGAAGGTAGAAAATTTTACAGTATATTTTACAAGCTCTCCCTTAACATAATTCAAACTTTAAAGTGCACTGGCTCTTAAATATGCTTCAGTTGCTAGAAAATCAATTTATGTGGAACACTTAGTTCCCCAGCGAAGCCAGATAATAGAGCATCACTGAACTTTTAGCAGTGGATAAATTTACAAATAGTAAATGTGAGTAAGATATTTAAAGATTAGGCACTAATGGTGCACTGACCCTTTTGTGAAAGCCTCTCCGTACAGAATAGTAAACAACTAAACGTAGAGTTAAAGTAGTCCAAGAAGAACAACAGACTAGGAGTCCACTCCACAAGTTAGACCCAAAGAAGCAGCTTTGCTACAGCACTTGGGATGCAGAGGACCGTTTGTTTTTCTGTTTTTTAATTTTTAAATTGAATAGTTATGCCCTGCTGAGTGCCTAGCACTTTTCTAAGCCTTTTTTGCATAAATTAACTGATTTAATCCTCATAAAACAACTCTGTGAGTGACATGTTATCATTGTTCCCATTTTACAGATGGCAGAACTAAGGCACGGAGAGATCAAGTTAATTAACTCAAGTTCATCCAGCTAATACGTCTAGACTCAAATCCAGGGAGTCCATGCCCTCAGCTATACTCTGTGCTGGCCTCACTGGATCTTTTTGGCTGTAGTCTTGAATTGCCCCTTTTAAATGTGGTTCATGCAGAAGGTGTTAATGGGATTTCCCTTTGACACTTTTGTCCTAGTTCAAGTCCTCATCTTTTGCCTGGTCTGGGCCACCTGCTTATTCTACCCACACTGGTTCTGGTTTCCAGTCCAGCTTATATAGTACTGCCTTACCAGATGTCATTCTTCTTGTATAATAATATGCAATGTTTTCCCATTTCCTACAGAATAGAGGCCACACTCCCGGCACGGTATTTTTATCATTCAAGATTCTTGGTTGTGAGCGCGAAAAGCCCTCTCTGGGAACAGCACAGAAAGTCACGGCTGTGGATGAGGCATGGACGATGGGCGAGAGCCTGGAAACACCAGGCACGGCGGGTGGCAGGCACAAGCCAGGCTGGGCCCTCCCGTGGGCCCTGCTGCTGCCTCCACGGCTGGATCTGCCACCACTGTGGGTCACAGCTGCACGGCTGCTGCTCCCTCCCAGGCGCTGTCCCTCATTTAGTCTCACCATCATCACAGCCTCTGTGTCTTGTGCTCATGATTCAAAGTCCCAAGTGACAGCACCTGTTTGGCCAATGCTGGCTCACTTCCCTAGGGGAAAGGGAGCATGAGTAGCTCCCTTGTTTGCTTCTTTAATGCAACGTAGGTTCCCTGCTTCCACCAAGACTGACAGTGTTGAGAATTACCCGAAAGTGGGAAGTTGGTTTGGTTCCCAGCAGCCAAAAACAATGACAAATATCCCTACAACAGCGTGGCTTTAACGTTTCACTCTGCAACTCAGAAGGAATATATTATATATACATGCATGCACGTGTATGTGCACACACACACACACATTTAACTGGAAAAGATTTCAGGAAACAATTCTTACCCGTGGAAATGTGATAAACCAATGTTTTCTATTATATCCTCATTTTAAAAAATGCCAGCCATGACTCATTAAATTGATTCCGGTTTGAAAATCTTGCACTCTACACATTCTGTGTATAGGATATTCAAAATACTCCCAAGAATTAGTTTTATTCATTAAAGGCTTATTTGTATAATAGATGAACCTTTTTGTGATTCTGGTCTTTAAATGTTTGCAAAATAGATCCTTCAAGGATGGCATTTATTACCTTGACAACAAAGCAGGCAAAAATGAGGAGAAAATATGAATCTGTTGTGTAATGGAAAGCAATACTTTGTAGTTTCCAAACAGAATATCTGATTGTATTATCGGAATTTACCTACTATATTAATAATATTTTATCATTCTTATTTATGTAGCTTGCCAGAAAAGTTTTAATCAATAATAATTTGCTAGAAAGTGATGGGTTTTAATTTTTGGTGCCTATTAAGCAGGCACGTTTTATTCAGTAGATATTAACTGAGGCCTTTTGCTGGGTATTGTGAGGGATATGAAGATGAACTGGGCTGGGGTCCTGGTCTCCAAGAGCTGAAAGTCTAGCCACGAAGAAAAGAGAAGAAAATAGTTGTACCAGGTAAAAAGTGATTGGGATCATGGGAAAGGAATAAATGAAGTGCATTGGAATTCAGAGGAATGTGGATGTCCAGTTCCTGATGAGCCGGTTCTGCAGGACAAAGGAGGACTTCAGGGACTGCCCTGCAGAGGGACTTCCCGACACCTGCTGTCTGCCACGGTGCAGCCCATGCAGCACTGGGGATCATCACAGGGTTACAGCCCCCGGAGGCTGTCTGCAGTGGATTCCTGTCTTAGCATCTCTTTGTTCCTAGCTCCCAGGCCACCTTTGTCACAGAACTGATGCTCGGTATATTTGGAATGAATGAATGAACCTAATTTTGGCAGCAGAGCTCCCATGGACGGTGGTGAGTGCTCAGCCACCAGCGTGATGGCCAAGGGCCCCAGCAGGCCTCCGTGGGCCGAGACAGGTGTGGGAGCTCTTTGGGGAAGTGGTGCCCACCTAGCAGCCGGAGTAGGACTGGACTTCACAAGCACGGCTCTGACTGTAGTGCTTGCCCATCTCCAAATCAAAAACGACAAGGTTTATCTGTGAATTCAGCAAAATTTTTCTGAGTGTTTATTCGTGAAAGTTCTGGTGTTGGAAGGGATCTACAGATGCTAAAAGGCAAGGACCCTGCCTGCAAGAGCAGTCCAGTTCTGTGAACAAAGTGGGCTGGATGGAGGGGCAGGAATGAGACATATGCAGAAATAACTGTGAATAATAAAGACAGAAAGTGGTAAATGCCAGCAGAGAAAGTGTAGCCTTGGCCACAGGTAAGTAGGGAACCCTGGATTGACTTTGGCAGGTGTGAGCCGGGCACATTATGGTCTATGTGTTACTCCTCTCTACTAATGACTCCAATATCTTGCAATCTGCTTCTTCCTAACCGAAATTAACCTGGTTAATTTAGAACAGGTTAACATAGCTGTTAACCTAGGACACAGTATTCACCAGAGTATGTGTGCATCCTGTGGGGCTCTGCTAGGCACAGAACCTGCTGTCTAGGAATAAGCACCATGGAGATAATGTGGAAAGGGAATAGTATTATGTCATTTGTTTTTTCAAAATAAAAATATTTCCGTGTTCTGGCAGATGGCCCATAGTAACAGTTCTTTTCTTTTCTGATTCCAGCCAATTTTTTCAAAGATGGAATTCTGCCTCAGGGACACTTTCACCAGTCCCTTGCTGTCCAGCAGAGTCAGTCTCTAGCAGACACAGACTAAATATCCCATGTGGATGGGCTGTGCAAATTCTGGTGTGGCAAAGGGGTGTGACATAGCCAGAGGGCGGGTGGACACGGCCGCCCTCGAGCTGTGGGCAAGGTGCCAGTGGAAGGGGCTCCAATCAAGCTACTGCCAAAGTTAAAGTGCCAACACAGGGCACTCTGCACCCATGCTGTTAGGAACAAGCAAAAGCAAACAACAACAAAACCCATCCTTACATCTGTGTGCGTTTTTCCCTTCTACAGCCCAATTGACCTTGTAGCAAAGAGTCCATACATATTTTTTAATGCAGCAGCCTCATATGTCCTACCATTTATTTAATCTTCCTTGTGGGATGGGTGTGTTAAATACATTTTTTTTCCAGTCCTCCCAACAAATCTACAAGCCACTATGGTTAGTTGCATTAAAATGCAGATAAGGACACAAGATGAGATTAGTGAGTTGCCACATAGCCAGAGGATGACAGATTCAACATGCCCCTTCCCTTATTCCAGCGTACCTCCTTTGTCCCTGCTTTGTGTTTATGGTGTCATGGGGAAGGCATTTCCAGAGGCCTGACGATAGGCAGATATTTTTTATCTCTTTAAGTCATGACAGAGGGACTGTGTCTTGCAGGCAGCACACTGCCCGATAGAAAGAACATGCTCGATAATTCAGAAATATCCCGAGTTGCCACTCCACAGGCAGCTGGAAAAATCTTAAAATTTGCTTTGTATGTATCAAAGTATATGGCTCTCTTCGAACGTTGTGACTTCATTTTCATTAAACTAGCTCAGCATTTCTTTGAAATCCTCCTGTTGTGCTCAGGGACGGGAGGGAATGCTGTCTCGTTCTCCTGCTCAGCCCTGGTGAATCTGGGGTCTGCTCTTCTGCGAACAAACCAGAAACACTCCTGTCTTTCCTCCTGCTGATTCTGTTTCAGATTCAGATGCCCTGTCTTTTCAGCAAGAACATACAATCTGTTGCTTTTCCAGGCATCGAATACGGTGACCAGATCCTTTAAATTTTAATATAAACTGGAAAGTTACCAAGTGGATCTTTTTAATGAGTTTGTCGCTTTAGTTCTTCATTAAAATGATCTGAATCCTCACATTTTGCTGCAGTTTTCTTTATTCCATAAGAAAATAGTGGTTTTAAAATGTTAAATCTCTATTACGGTGATAAAAGGCTTGTAACAAGGAATTGCAGTCTTCTGCCCGCCCTTTCCTCCCAGCTCCTACTCAGCAGAGACCACAGACTCCACGTTGTTTTCCTGATTCTTCTGCTTTCTAGGTCCACCGTTCTAAGAATGTGTTCTATTTCTTGGTTTGTCCACTTTGGGCATTTTCAGTGGTTTCTCATCACAGCAGTGGAGAATTCAGCTCTCTTACTGCATGTCCCTACTGTTTCCCTTTCCCTAGACTCTCAGCCTTTGGGTAAATAATCAGTAACTGTTCACATTAACTGCCCAAGTCCACTTCCATGTGGACTGTCTTCTGCCTTCACCATCCCTGAGACAGCAAGACCAACCCCTCCTCTTCCTCCTCCTTCTCCTGAGCCTACTCAATGTGAAGATGATGAGGATGAAGACTTTTATGATGACTCACTTCCATTTGATGAATAGTAAATATATTTTCTTAATAACATTTTTTTCTCTAGCTTACAGCTTGCTTTATTGTAAGAATACAGCATATAACACATATAACATACAAAATGTGTGTTAATTGACTGTTTATATTGTAAATTATGCTTCCGGGCAACAGTGGGCTAGTAGTAGTTGTGTTTTTGAGAATTCAAAAGTTATATGTGGGTTTTCGACTGCATGGGGATCAGCACCCCTAACCCTCACATTGTTGAAGGGTCAACTGTATAATGATTATTATGTGTAATTTACTCATGATTTCATTAGTGTACTATGATGATTCCTGTATTTTATCATGAAAAAATTTTTCCCCCTAGGGTTTAATAAATGCCACGTGAGACTGACATTGCTAGTTGCTGCCCAACAGCCGTTTCCTCTTCTTCTTTGCTGGCTGAACCCTGATTTTGTTCTGATGTTCACCCCTTTGCTACTTGATTCATTAACTTCTGATTATGCCAAGCCAATCACCAGGGCCCCATCTCCTGACTGCCTACATGGGTTGCCCTCTGGGAAAGGTTTCTTTGTTTTTGGAGACAAACAAGGAAGAAACAGCCTCCCCTGTCGCTTGGAGAATAGTCCCAGAACCTGCAGAAAACTAACTAAACACAAACATCCAAATATGCTAGTGCCATCAGTTGCATTTTTCTCACTGGATCCATCTTTCACAGTCTTTTTTTCTGATCTAGCCTGAAATGGTGTCTCTGGGCCTGGCCACTGTTTCCTTTTGTTTTGTCTGTCCTGGCTCCCCTTCTTTTTCCTTCATTTACATTGTGATTTTGCAGAGGCATATTATTTATAGGTTTGGGGAATATATATATCTATATATTTGAATTTTTGTATGGTTGAAGTGTATTTATTCTCTACTCACCATTGAATTGATAGTTTAGCAAGGTATAAAATTCTAGGTGAAATTGTTATTTCTTGCAGTGTTACTCTGACTTGCTCCCCTAACTTCAAATACTCATTTTTTACTGTTCAGAAACCTATTGCCAGTGTGATTCCTTTTATCTCTTATCTGTTTGGTCTCTTTTGAAGATTTAGTGCCTTTTGTTTATTCCTGAGGCACTGATATTACTTGATGCTATGCTTTGCGATATGCCAATTTTTGTTTTCTAGGCCCTTAGTGGGCCCTTTTAATCTGGAGACTTGTGTTCTTCAATGTTAAGAATTTTTTTGCTTTGTTTCTTTGGTAATTTTCTCCTCTTATTTTCTCTTTTCTTTTTCCGCCCTGTTCATCTATTAGAATTTAGAGTTCCTAGATTTATCCATTAGTTATTTTGTCTTTTCTCTATTAGTTTTCTTTTTTGGAGGTTCTAATTTCTGAGTTACTTACTAGACTTTATCTTTAAAGCCTTCTACTGATTTTTACATTTTAATTGTCATTACATTTTAATTTCTATGAGCTTTTATTCTCTCACTGTCCCCTTCAGTAGCATCTTAGTTTTTGGATCCTCTTACCTCTCTGAGGGAATTAATTAGAATTTTAAAATGTTTTCTTCTGTCTTTCAATTGGGGAATGGGTAGAAAAACTGTGGTACAGCCATATAATGGAATATAACTCAGAATAAAAAGGAACAAACGTATTGATCCATGTTATATGGATAAATCTTTGCAATATGTATTCTATACTAATATTAATAATAGTAGCTAGAATAAATACAACATATCAACCTAATATTAATAAATTAATATATCAGTAATATTAATGATATAATAATAATATCATCTAGATTCATCCATATTAAAAGTAAAAGAAGCCAGACTTAAAAAGCTACATGCTATATGATTATATGACATTCTGGAAAAGGCAAAACTATAGGGGTGGAGACCAGGTCAGTTATTTGCTGGTGGTTGCAGGGAGGGGCTAATTACAAAGGGGCGATGAGAGGAGTTTTGGGGTTATGCAGCTGTCCTGTAACTTGAATGAGATGGTGGTTTCTTTGTGCATTTGTGCAAAACTCATAGAACTGTACACCAAGAAGAGTGAATTTATTGTAGGTAAACTAAAACAAAAATATTTATTTTAAAGTTTTCTTGTGTTTTCTGTATTTTTTTAATGCCTTGTCTTTTTTTCATTTAAAGGATTTCTGTGTATTTGGTCATTCTTAGCTGTTCATTCATATTTAAGAGTGAGGCATTGAAAAGCTGATTGGAATCTAGGCCATGTGTTGTGTGTTGTATGCCTTCGCTCTAGTTTAGGAGTTGAGAGTATGGGGATGGCATACTCCTTTGTTCAGGAGAGGGTAGTCAGTGCCTAGCCGTGCTGGTCCCAGCAATCGGATGGAGGAGTCTGGGCTGCTGCTGCAGCTCTGGAGAACTGCCCCAGGGAGAGGAGTCACCCCTGAACTCAGGTAGCTCCCTGGAAGCTGTCAGGACACCCCGCTAGAGAAAGTACATACGCATCATTGCTGCCTTTCCCATGACTAACATGTATGCATACATGTCACATGTATGAAGATGTGACTGTGAATCATTAAATAGAATTGACTGATTAGCTTTTTAGCTGTTTTGTTTAAAAGACAAGAAGCATGAGACTTATGGAGTTTCTTTGAGTCTGATTAAAATGAATGTGTTTGGGTATCTCACGTTATTTAACATTGAATTTCTAAGCTGTGGTTTTAAATATCTAAAACATGTGCATTAAAATTCATACTTATTCAGGTTTGTGCTTTGGGGAATGTTTGATTTTTGTGGCTCAGCGAAGTTGTCTATTTTGATAATGAGGATGTATGAAGCCTAAGCCCCATCTTAGACATGCCAGCGAGGCAGTTTTCCACCCTGGAGTTGGAGATCGGGTGCTGTTCAAACACACATCAACGTGTTGCTCTTTTAAAAAGCACTCTTAGATTTTTGTTGGAAATACAAGCAATTTACTGTCTTTCTTCAAACTTTGGTGAAATGTTGGAGGTTTACTATAAGTTAACTAAAGCAATATTTTTCATTTATCTCAGTTGTACAGAAAACCAGTCATTCTCCCCAACATATACCATTTATATTTCTTCCATGTTTCTAGGCCAGTTTGGTTTCTATGTCATATATTTTTTCCTTTTATTCCTCTTGCATGTTTATCTTCATTTCCGTATCTCTTCCTATTAGAGATAAAGATCGATCCAAAACCCCTTGTTCATTACACTGCATAACTAATGAAGATACAGAGACTCTTACAACAGGCCCTGGGATATCAAAGTGTACACCTTGCCATTTAGTTGGAGGTTTCTGTGCTCACCTGTGCCATTGATTTATTAGCTTTCTGGTTGTTACAACATTTTTTTTTTTGCTTGGGCTGTATCATCGTGTTAAATATGTAGCTGTATCCGTCTAGGTATCTAGTTCATTTGACAGAATAAAGGTTATCAGCTTCTGATGAAAGCTAAAAGAAATTCACCTGGAAAAAAGGAATTTAAAGGAGCCCTGTGTATGGTGACCTGACGCAGGCTTTTAAGCTGTAGGTGATCCTCACTTTATCCCCGAGGATGTTAGAATGATTTCTTTCTTCCTCCCAGCAAACACTCCCGGAGGCTTATCGCCTGCATTCCTGCAGATAAGCGAGGGTTATGAGCCACCTCCGCCTCTGTCATAAGCGTGGGAAGTCCATCCTGTGGGCCTAAGGCCACAGAGGAGAGTCAAGGGCGTACAATTCAAGCATGCCGCCACTTTGAAACAAACCCACTTGGGGAAGCTGCGGGGAGCGGGGCCTGGCAGAGGAGCTTGAGAAAGTGTGTGCACCCTGCCCTCTCGGCTTGCACCGGCCGGCCCAGCTCACCCACCAGGAATCAGCTTTCCTCCCCACCTGCCCAGGTGTATTTTGGGATTCTCCAGAGGGCTAGGTTCAGCCTGTCTGCATTGCAAAGGAGCACAGAGCCAGGGGATTAGTGGGAGGAAGGAAAGGAGGGGAGATGCTTTGTTGGGAATATTTATGTCGGGTGTTTGTGGTTAGAAATGAGGAAGAGGGAAAAAAATCAATGAAATAGTAGAGTACTATGTTAACACTCAGGCAGGTGAATAAATAGAAGGAGATACGCTAAAGAGTAGTTCCATAACATGGGTCCAACCTTAGTTACCTTCAGGTGCCAGGCAGGTAGCAGGGGCTGCAAAGCGAATAGGTGTGAGTTAATAAGCAGACGCTGTGAAGGGGAGACGTGCATGTCCTACAAACATACATTCGAATTCTATTTTTAAAATAACTGTTGCCTATTTTTTTGACAACAACAAAAACCTTATCTGATTCAGCTCTTGGGATGCCAGTTGAAATGCCTGTATTTTAAATACATTTCCTTTCCTGAATTTCAAAAACTGTTTGCTTTTATCTAGATTTGGAGTCCATGTCTCTCTTTTCAGCCTCCTGTTAATAAACACAAGCACATAATACTGTTATCAGAGCAGTTTGGATCTTATCGGGTATTGTGTAGATAGCGTATTCATCTTCCATATGTTGGCTTTTCTCAGCGGTCTCATGAAGTAATGGCAGAGAACTTATCGCCAGCTCTTGATGGTCAAAGACCGTGTTCTCGCTGCCTTTTGAAACTGCCAATCTTTTAAACTAGATGAAAAAATTTCCTTCCTTCACCAGAACAGATAACTCCCAGTTTTTCTGGTAAGCAGACAGGGATTGCAAAGTTAATTGAAAGCCATAGATAATCCCCATGGCTCATTTTAGGTAGGTATGATTTTGCCCTCTTTGCTCATGAAATCCTTTTTTAGAGCAAGCGGTGATTGACAGATTTGAGTTTCACAGCCCTTCCCCATGGGGGGTGGGGGGGGGATAACAAAGTGGGTACATCTTATGGAAGTGCGTAGCTCGGGGGACAAAAGAGGACATGCAACTCCAGCATCACCACCTACCCGGCACCCAGCCCTGAACGATGCAGCCCTTCTGGTAGATATGAGTGTCAGGCGGCCAGCTTGTGTCCTTGTAAAACAATCTGCATAAACGGACGCACGTATCCACAGATTGCAAAAAGAGGTAAAGATCTCATTTTCTCCAGCCCCTTGATTGGAATTTCTGTCTTTTTCTTGCCATTATATGGTGCTTAGTATTTTTGTTTAATGGTATAGTATATTACACCTTTCCTTGCTTTCATTGCCGTAGTTATTTTCTGTGTGTATATTATATCCTTTTCCCTTAGGAGGTTGTGATTTCTCTGAGAATTAGGACCCCTCTCTTTTGTTTATCTATTATTTCCTATTACTCTGTGCACTGTGTTTTTTATCATTTGATGTGCAATCAATCAGGGCCGTTTCAGAGCCCAGTTGAGTACCGTGTCCGTGGCACCTTCTTTTTCTCACCTTTGTGTTCCAGGGAGGCTGTGGTCTGTGCCGGGGAGGAGGACTGTCGTGGGGTGTGAGGAGCCCAGCCCTACCCTGCTGTGACAAGGCCTACAGGTGGGACTTTGAGTAGGTCACATACCTGCTCAAGGCTGCTGTTTCCTCATTTATAAAATGAGGAGGCTGCACTAATTAATGTCTTAGTTCCTTCCCACTTCTAACACTGATTCTGTGATTAATGTACTCTTAGCAAGGCATCACCCAGAGAGCTAAATAAATTAGGAAATACTCAGTGATGCCACCATATTAATTCATTCAGCAAATATTCATTGAGTGCCTACAAAGTGCAGGTACTATTCTGGTCACTGGGACCCATGGTGGGCAGGACTTTTGCCAGCCTTATTCTCATGGAGCTTTCTTTCTGCTGGGAGAAGAAGACAATGAACCAATAAGCGAACAGCATAGAATAGCTGATAAAGGCTGTGAAAGAAATGACAAGGGACTGTGGCTGAGGTTAGAGGAGGAACATCCAGGAAAGCCCCTGGGAGGAGAGCACAGCTAGGCTGAGACCTGAATTGTAAGAAGGGCCCAGCCGTGCGGAGAGTCAGGTATGGAGCATGCAAAGCTGTGCGGGATGGCAGGTGAAGGCCCGGGGCAGGACGTGGGAGGCCCTGCGGCTGGAGCTGAGAGCAAGGGAGGTTTCCCAGGGCCGCTCAGGCCAGGACGAGGCCATCATTTCAGGGTTTGTGGCCTGGATATGACTTGATCTGATCGATTTGTCAAGACAATCCCTTGGCTGCCATGTGGAGGGAGAAAGGCTCTCTAGAGAAGCAAGAGTGGAAGCTGGGAGCCCTGGTGGGAGATTTTCTTGAGGCTTCCATGGGAGATGCACCATGCATGGCATCCTCTTCCTCCATAGAAAGGAGCAAACCTGCTATCAGATGCAACGCCCTGAATGACTCTCAGACGTGCGGTGCTAGGAGAAAGAAGTGAGACCCAAAGGCTACACACTCTTTGTGTAGTTGCACTTAAGTGATATTCTGGCAAAGGCAAAGAAACCAGACCATTGGCGGCCATGGGCTGAAGTTTGGGGAGTGTTTGGAGCTCATGGAAATATTCTAATATCTATATTTTATATCTTGACTGAGGGGGTGGTGGTCACAAGACTATATACATTGGCCAAAACTTGTAGAACCGTATGGTAGAAATGGTGAATTTTACTGCATGTAAATTATACTTTAATAAAAAAATGGCAAAAAAATGCTGAGTAAGAAAAAATTGTCCCAATATATATGATAAATGCTCAGGTCATTCTAATTAGGAAGAGTTTTGCAGGGGCAGGAATGGAGCAGAAAGTGGGGAAATCCAGGAATAGAATGAAGATTGGCACTTTTCTTTCCTTGACGGAAGTAGATATTGATTTAGCAAATAATTACAGAGCAGCCACTCTGTGCCAGGCCCTGACATATAGTATAGACTCTAGGCACTGGAGAAGTACCTGCAAACCAAACATAGCTCCCTTCAGGAGCTTAGAGTTCTGTATTAAGATGCAGATGTGCATGCCCATGAACACAGGGATTCTGCCTTTAGAAATACGTCTGAAGGGAAGAAAGGGTGTGATAAAGTTGTAATTTATCCATCTTCTGTGAAAAATTATTTTCACAAAATAATACAACTGAAAGCAACCTAAGATCTGACAATAGGAAATTACTGAGTAAATTATGGTACAAGTGATCATTAAAAATGATAAAGTGTTTACTACATAGATTTATATGAGAAGAAGCCCAGGACATACAAAATGAAAATTGAGGTTATAGAATTCATTCCGTGAGTGTGAGAACAAAAAGTCTAAGATACTACACATCCAACTCTATTTATTTGGGTAAGGTTAGGGAATTTTGGTACATTTTTACTTTTTACAAAATATACAATGAAGATTCATTTCTTTTATAATTGGCAACATAAGTATTTCTATTTTGGAAAAAAATTATCCAAGACAAAAACAAAACAAAATGAATATTAAGCAATAGGCAAGGAATGACCACCCTGTATTTTCTGGGTGAAGTTCTGTCCTGGACAGATTTACTTTTTTAAAGGGGAAAATGAATTCTTTTTGTTAGCAGATGTGAATGAAGCTTCTTTTGGAGAAACATGCAACATTTTTATTGGGGAGATTTTAAATATCAGTGAATATAATATTTTGCTTAAATATCAGACTGGTGTCAACTATGAAAAACCAAGTTACTTCCTTGCCCGTCCTTCATGAAAAGGACAGTGGCAGCATTTCATGTATGTATATGTTCTTCTTTATTCTTTCTATGCAAGGTTAAATAAAAATTAAATGGCCTCTGCTGCCTCAAAACATATTCTGAACACAGTCCTGTTTGTATATTAGAATAAAATGTGATGTGCTGTCCCTGTTATATACATAAGACACAGAGAACAGAGCAGACTCCAAAGAGCTGTTACATTTTATGCTATTTGGCAGCTTTCACAGAATTTAGCACTGCAGAGAGCTACAGAGTCCCTGAATATATATCTTAACATCCCCCAACCAATAATTTGATTTTTAACCATATTCTAGTAAAACTGAACTTGTAAACTCCATTTAACCTAGAGAACCTCAAGTTTTAGACTGTCTATAATTGTGTCTGTCAAGAATAGTCATTGACAACATCATGGAATAGGACCAAGAACCTGAATATGTTCCTAAGCAATTACAATTGCAAACAATAGAGGAATTATGACCATGAAACTTTCTAAAGCAGATGAATAAACTGACTTATACATAAATATTTGCATGTTAACTACATATAAACTTATCCTATTAAATATGGTGAGACATTATAAATTCTAAATATATGCTCAGTAGAGGTGCCAACTAAAGTTTGAAAGCTAGCATTTTCACTTTATTTTGCATTGTTATTATATTTACTACTGAATTTTGGGTTCATGCCCTGTACATTTTTGGTATCCTGAAGGATAATTTGTTGCATAGCAACGAGTTTGATTGAGTCAGATAAGATTGCATTTGCATTCAGAGGCACAGTGTTTGAATGCATAGATGAAAATTCACGAGTGACAAAGCATCACACAGCAGTTCTGGCAGCTAAGGAAAGCAGTGCAACCGTATTTCTTTAAAACCCATGCCTCCTTTTAGTAACTTAAAAAATCCCCAAACTTCCTTGAGTTTATTTTCAAAATAATTTATTACAACAAACATAAATGAAACAATGATGATCAGAATGTACTTTTCCATATGCGCTCACCTGGGTATTCAGACAGCCTCCACGGGAGGGGGTCTCATCAGTTATTCAGTTGGGAAGGGTGACTTTACAGTCTTCATCTTAAAATATTGAAAAAAATAATAGAGCCCATGCTGTATTGAACATTTCGCCTTTTTGAGCTCTAATTGGGAGGAGATTACTTCATATGAAGTGCCCAGTATGTGCAAAGTGCTGTGCCAGAAACCACATGGGAGCAGCATCTGACCTGTTAACCTCCAACCTGGTGAGCTTATGGTTTCACAAAGGGAATAAGACACACATAACTGTAATAACAAGATAGACTTAACTATAGCAAAATAAGATGTACATAGCTTATGATAAACATGGTGTCACAGTACCAGAAGGAAAGATCTGCAGATTCAGGACTTGGAAAGACAATATCTAGCTCCTCCTCTCTCTTTTTGGTGAGTAAGAGAGGAGAGAATTAGGAATGGCTTCATGGAGGAGATGGCCTTTGAGCTGGGCTTTGACATTTAAAGGTAGAGCTACTGGGTGGGGAGGATGATCTTACTGGGCAGGTAGGTGTATTTTAAATAGAAGAGTAAAGGGGATTAAGTCAGGGAAAATCTTGAATATGGAGCTGAGCAGTTTGGCGTTAGCCTGTCATTCATCCGGGTAACTCAGGGTGATGTTAGTATGTGGCATGGTGGTGGATCTGTGGAGTTTCTCTCTATCTGAGAATGCCTTTCACCCCGTATTGCACAGAAGAAACATGGGCAACTGTAAATGGAGTCCTGAAGTGGGTGAAGAAATATATGTATCTAGATGCTGTCAACCCACCTAGTGATTCAGAAAAAAGTTCTAGATAAGGTGGCCAAACCGTTATCAGAGATTATGAGCTCTAGAGACCTGAAGATGTGCCCGATTATTAAAGATGTGCAGAGATGATTTTGTTTTTGAACGAGGAGAGGGCGTGGTACCCTACTCCCATGCCAGTGACCTTCATGTTAAGCACATGTGGGGCTTTTTAAAGCACTGGTCATTGGTGAGTTATGAGTACTGAGAAAAATAAAGAGTGGTCCTTATGCAGTTGTGGTTATTATGTAGAACAGGTCATGGTATAGGTCAGGTTCATTTTCTTGTATTTCTTCACTTTCATTTTCTTTTATTTTTTTTTGAATGATAAGTGATGTTATAATTATTAACATTTTAGCAACATGATTGACAAGGTTTCTTCTCTTATGATGCTCTTATGGATAAGACAGGCACATACATGGTGGCCGCAGGGACAGGTGGGCAGACAAGTGCCCAAGGAGTGCCTGACAGATGAGGAGCATTGTGGAAGCATCTGAGGTCACATCTCTATGGCACAGAGGTGGCTGCTTTGTTCCACTGTCATTGAAACCAATGAAATGAATGATAACGTAGAAGGCATTCTCACCTCTTCGAAGATGATATGGAAACAACAGTGGATTGCAAATACTTTCAATGCAAAATTAAGGGTTGGCCCCCAAAGTTTTAAAACAGGATAGAACAATGCACTGAGACCAGCAAGAGGAAGTGTGAGAGGTTATATATTTATGGTCTTACCCACGGGTACTTAGAGCCAGTAACAAATGCCTTGGATCGAGTCAGTGTAGTTTAGGATAACTTATATGATAATTTGGCATTTTAATTAAGGACGAGAAATTAGCAGGGTGATTTATATGCCCATGAAGAGGTCACTCTCAGAGTGTGTGATTAGAAGTGCAACTAAGGAATGGAAGTCTTGCTTCTATGTGACTGTGGCTGCTGCAATTAGAAGTGGAATATTGTGTGTGACTCCGAGCACCTATTTGGGAGGGACTGCAGGTTCCCTGGTGTGTGCTCTTAGAGGAAAGCTGCTTGGATGGTGGGAGTTTCCAAAGGCTTCTCCTACAGTTGGGAGAATCTGAGTTCCTTGACGAGGAGAAGAATAGGTTTGGGGAGGAAGGAAAGATACAGCAATTTAAAAATACCCAAAGGGCGGTCCAGTGGGAAAAGGATGGCACGGTTCTGCTCTACGGAGGTAGCACTGGCCAACAGTGGCCCTGTGCAGGTGTGCCAAGGGCTGCTGGAGAGTTGGCGAATTTCCTGGCACCAGGGGAAACCACTTGGTGGAAGACTTTTAAGCATTAGGTAGCCTATAAGCCTAGAATATCCTTAAATTCCTTTCCAACCTAGTACTTAACTAATGTTTTGTTTTTTTTTTTCCCAAGATAAAATACCATTTACCTGTAAGCCATTGTACATAACTTTTATATAATCATGGATCCGAAGCACATGAAAGTTGCATGTCTCACTCTGGGAAGGTCTACCTGAATGGGGGGTCGGCACAGTTGGTTGACATATTTGCATATTTTGTCTAATCACACACAATCCTATACTATGAGTTTGAACTTTTATGATCATGTATTATATTTAGGGAAAATGTCTTAGTAGAGGACCTTTGATTTAAATTTGGTTCAAGAAAAATCTTTTATTTCTGTTTATCTGGCGACTGTCTCCTGCCAGGACGATGGAGCAGGTGGGAGGGAAGGGAGGCGTAAAGCCAAGGAGGGAGGAAAGGACACGGAAACATTACCTCCTGTGTGGAACTTCGCCCTCTTCGTAATCGAAGCAGCTTTAAAATTTGCTTTTCCTGTCTCATGTGAACTTTCTCTCTTTTTTGGTTTCTGGTTTTGCTTTTCTATTCTTGTTCTTGTAATGGCACCTTTTCCTTTTGTCCTTCCTACGCGTGTCATCTGTGTGGATTGCATCCATGGGCAGCTGTTCTTTTATACAACTGTTGCTTTCTACCTCTGTCCCCGCTCTGTGACTTCTTAGCTATGGACCTTGGGAATGACCCCTTCTCTGCTTTCATTTCCTTACCTGGAGGAGAAAAACAAATCAAGGGAATGTGAAGACCTATCTCTGGAGCCCTGCTACAAATGTTAAGTAGCTTAACGTAAATTAAAATTAAAGATTAATAATTATAATTGAAAATAAAATTCTACAAATTGGTGTAACTGTTGAAAATAACAACTGGCCCCTAGGAGGTTCTAACTTTCTATCCTCTTAGCAATTGAGCACCAGTTATTGTTTAGTTACAAAGATAAAGAATACCTATGATGTAATTCTTTAAAAATTCAAATATGACTCTTTCTAACAAAACATTGATTTTACCTCCGTCACTTTCTGGAAGTCAAGTTGTGGGTTTATGATGCTCTGTTTTTGTTCATCTCTTCTGAGCAGAGTTTCTCTCTCTCTCCCAGCCTCGACAGTTCAAACCAAAGAAGGCTCTTGGCTTTGTGTTTATATTTCTGCCCACAGAGAATGAGAGGCACTTCCCTTCTGTGGATGGCCTATATTTGTGGAATTTCTTACTCTTCTTGGCTTTCTGGGACACCTGTTTCCAGCCCAGAGAGCACAGCATTCTTTTAAACGGCTGTCTTATTGATTTGCCTACATGCCTTTTGTATTTGTGCTCAGAGGACATGTGTATCTTCAAGGGAAACACTTTGAAAATTGAATACAGAAAGAAATGAGGGTTAGTTGAGAATCCCCTCTGTGTCGGGAATACACAGGGATGAGGGTATCAGCACCCTGGTTCAGGGCTAGATTGGGGTCAGGCTGCACCTGGGGGTGCCACTGGCTTACTGAGGACAGGGTTGGGAGCAGAAAATGGAGACGGAAAAAAGGAACAAGGGAGTGGGGAGGATGAGGCCACAGAGTTGTGGAAAGAACAGAAGAGCAGTGTGGAAGGGAAGGGAAAGCACATATGCACATGCATGACTGTGTGTGTGTTTCCCCACGATCATACATGGGAAGGAAATGGTATGACCTAGCCCAGGGTGTTAATGTGTCTTAGGATATAGGGGAGAGGGGTTATAAGAAATGACCTTATTTGTATTAAAAAATGCATGCTGGTATGTAGATGCAAAAGAAATGAAAAGGGAGCTCTATGAACCAAGGGTTCAGAGATGCCCACGAGGGGTTGCTGAGTACAAAGCTAAGTTGGGAAGGTGGGGGCTGGGAGGAAGAGGAGAGCTTGCCAGTCACTGCAAGATCTTTCAGTCCTTGCATTGTGTGATGGGTTCTCGGGTGCTTGTTGTATTATTTTGCTTTATAACATGTAAACATTCTTTTTAATGTATGCAATAAGATATTAAACAATGATGGAGGGAAAGCAGTTGGGTTGCCATGTTGTCCTATGAGCTATGTTCAGTCAAAACGTAACAGCAGCCCCCCAAGTAGCATGTGCATGTGTGTGTGCTCATGCACTCTTGACAGATGAAGAGGAAAGTGTGGACGGCTGTTCACTGGGGCTGAACCTCATTACTATTAAACTCTCCCATCCCCGGGGCCTAATAAAACTCATTCATAGCGTGGATGAAGCAATGTTAGCCTCGGATCAAATGGCTTAGTGATGAGCTGGGAGTCTACTTTAATGGAAAAGTAAAAAGTATATTAGGTTTTAAGCTCTATGAGGGTGGAAATAACATTGATCTTCCTCATTGTTCATTCAGTTGTTTATTCATTCATTCATGCTACAAATATATATTAAGTGCCTAATACGTATGCCAGGTATCGGATGATATTTATTATCATCTAGCACATCTGCAAGTCTTTTTTTTTAAATTCTGCAAAATAAAAATATAGGATATCATGAAATTCATCATAGGAGAACCTAGTAGGTCAGGGAGGCTTCCTGGAGGAAGGGGGCAGTCATGCAGCAGATTGAAGAAAGCAAAGGAGTTATCGGGCAGGGGGAGGAGGGTTCAATGCAGATGGAGGAAAGAGGGTTTGATGCAGATGGAAGAAAGGCCCGAAGCAGGGAGTAAAGAGCATGGCGAGGGGAGGCAGGAGGCCCGTGTGGCTACAGACTGGAGAGCACAGGTGAGAAGTAGGCATGGGACAGAGAGGTGTGTTCAGGGGCTGGATCGTGTGGGCCTTGAAGGCCAGAATTTTTTATTTTGAAAAATTCCAAACCTGTGGAAAAGTTCCAGATATAATAGAGTGATTTAGCTAGATTTTCAAACAGTTAGCATTTGTTTCTCTCTCTCTCTCTTTCACACACACACACACTTTTTTTTTCTTGGTTGAATCATTTGAGATTAAATTATAGAAATCATGTCATGCTGCCCCTAAATTCTAAAGCATGTATATTCCTAGAACTAGAATAGTACATAATACATAATAGTACATTCCTAGAATAGTACATAATACTATTGTACAGCCGAGACAGTTAATATTTATATAATACTGTTACCTAACATACAGTCCATATTTAAATCTCTAATTGTCCTACTAATGTCCTTCGCTAACATTTTTTTTGAAAATCCTAGATCCATTGAGATTTTTGGGGGTCATGTAGGCTAGTTATTTTGTAAAGTCTCCCTAAATTTAAATTTGTCTGGCTATTTCCTCATGGTAAAACTCAGGTTGAACACTAATGGTAAGAATACTACATAGATGAGATGAGGGTCTGAGAATTACCAATGCCAGGAGTACGTGATGTTGGTTTCCATTATTGGTGATGTTTAATTTGATCAATTTGTTAATCTTTACAATTTCTCCATTGTGAAGATAAACTTTTCCTGTTATAAGAAATAAAATAATCTGGGGATGGATACTTTAAGATTCTACGAATATCTTGTTCCCCAATAATCTTTTACTCAATGATTTCACTGTGGCATCCCATGCCTAAGATAATTATTACTCTGGTGATTACAAAATAGTGATTTTTCAAATTCTATAATTTTTTTCTGCATTAGTTGATGTTCTTCTATGAAGAAGTGCTTTCCCTTCTCTTCTACTCTTTTAAATCAGTATCATATGGACTTGTGGATTTCTAAAATTTAAAATTAAGATTTAATATGCACTTGTAATGTATTTCTAACATTAATCATTTTGATGTGTCAATTTTTTCCATATTTGGCCAGCAGGAGCCCCTATCTGAAAGTTTTTTGAGAAAAATATTAAGTGAATGAAACAGTGATATAGAAGTGACGAATAAATCTGGGTTTACCATGCTTTTTATGTCTCCTGAACAGCTCTATTTGTCAGTCTAACATGAATGTATTTTTATCTCTCTCCAGGTCTCATGGACTAATAGGCTCTCATTCAGAAGGAACCTAACAGATAAGTCACCGTGCTGTATAACCAGACAACGCTTGGTTTTAAAACTGTTCTGAAAATGATTAAAGCAGTGTCGTGACATGCCACTGTCAGGGGACGACAAGCAGCTTGAGGATTTTTCATTACCCAACTGCAGCTTGGAGGCAGCCCCTCTCCGCCGAGCAGGACTGTATGGCAAGCAGCCCCCACTGAAGGGTTGAGGATGAGCATCCCCGTGGCTCCCAAGAAATCATGTTACGCTCAGTTGCAGGATAACAGAAACGGAGCGAAAAATAACAATGAGAGTATCCTAAGTCTGGGAGACACAAATGCCAATCAGATCATGCTGGAGGTCAGCTCCTCTCTTGATGAGTCCCAGGCAAGTGACCTGGCAGGGGAACTTGGAAATGCAAATTTAAGCGAGCCCCCAAACCGTACCCATTTCCATAAGGACTTCCACCAACCTCAGGGCTTCGAGAAAGGATCCCAGGCTGGCTCCAGCAGCCTGAGAGAGTCTAGACTCGCTTCGAGTGTTCCCAGGGAACGGAATGACGAGCACACGCCGGAGAGAGGCTTAGATCTCCCGCAGGCCCCTCGGAGTGTGCAGGGGCCGAGTCTGCTGAGCTGGAGGAACGTGATGGGTGAGGCCAATCTGGAGGTTTTGGCCAAAAGGGAAGCGGAAACTCCCCGGCACATTCCCAAGGATAAACTGGCGAAGACCCTTGACAATGAGGAGCTGAGGCGGCATTCTCTGGAAAGGGCGAGTGGCCGTGCAGTGGCGGCGGGGGGCCTGGCTCGGCAGCAGGCCCAGCCCGAACCCCTGGGTGCCCTGGAAGCCCGGTGCCATGTGCCTGGGGCTGGGGAGGGGCCACAGAAGACGCTGATGGACCACTCTTTGGGGGCAGCCTTCCCTCCGACCGACAGCACCTCGCAGGGAAGGAGTGTGCGTCACCCCAAACCATCTACCTCAGACACCAAGGAGACCAGGCCCACAGAGGCCAAGATGGAGTGGGGCCGCGGCCTGGACGCTTGCCGGGAGCACCCGTCACGGTCTGCCCAGCCAGAACCCGCCCGGAATTCCACTTTGCCATCAAAGGAGGTCCTGAGCCAGGCGGAAGCACAAGTAGGTCAGGGAAAGGGGGAGTCTAAGCTGGCGCCGGAACATGTCCAGCCCAGGGCCGCGCAGGAGTTGGCATCGGCCCAGGCAGGGGACTTGGGGCGCCACCGGGAAGAGAACCTGTCAGCCCCGGAGAGAAGGGAGCAATGTGGGGAGCCACACCGAGGAGCCGCCGGAGTGGCTGGCCATCTGTCCAACAGCGGGCGCCCCCACGCTGGGGAGAAGACAGGAGTCAGCCCAGGGGAGGAGGGTCCTCTCCAAGCCACCCCCACACAGGGCCCTGCTTCCTTGGGAGCGGCAGGTCATCAGCCCTCTGACAAGACTTCACCGGGTGCAGGTAGGAAGTTGGGTGAAATGACATCTGGCAACTTTTCACCAGGTGACAGTCATGTGGCTTTTATTCCTAGTGATCTGACTGACGACAAGCCCTCAGATGTGACTGACGACAAGCCTTCCGAGGAGGAAGGGCCACAGGGCAGTGCAGACAAGGACCGTGCTCTGGTTTTGGCATCAGTTCCTTCTGTTGGAGAGAGCAGCGCGGAGGCCCCTGGGCGCCCGGACCTTCAAAGCAACTTCTCAGAAGCAGGAGAAAGGAAAGAGATCACCACACCTGTGGCCGAAAGTAGGGACCTTCTAGAAAACGCAGCTAAGATTGAAAGCACCCCAGCAAGAGCAGATTTGGTTCTCAATATCCCAGCGCCCCTCCACCCAGAGACAACTGTGAACACGACCCACCAGCCTGCAACGCCCAGTAGCCATTTTCAGGACGTCAGCGTGTTCAGCGTGGACACAGGGTCGCCCTCGGTGGTGGTCTCAGCCCCCGGCGACGGTGTGCGGCTGCTGAACACGTCCCTGAAAGTGCCTGACAAGAACACCTGCCCCAGTGGGATCCCCAAGCCTGTCTTCACGCATTCCAAGGACACGCCTTCCTCACAGGAGGGAGTGGAGAACCTTCTGGTTGGAAAACCAGAAGAGAGGGCAGAAACCAAGCCCATCATTATGCCCAAGCCCAAGCACGTGAGGCCCAAGATCATCACCTACATCAGGAGGAACCCGCAGGCCCTGGGCCAGGGGGACGCTTCGCTGGTCCCCGTGGGGCTTCCGTATGCGCCGCCCTCGGGTAGCATGCCTCTTCCCCAGGAGGAGGGGCTGGCGAGTGCAGACCTTAAGCCATCTGCCAGCCTCTACGAGAAGTTCAAGCCAGATTTGCAAAAGCCTAGGGTCTTCAGTTCCGGATTGGTGGTGTCTGGGATCAAGCCACCAGGACATCATTTCAGTCAAATGAGTGAAAAGTTTTTGCAGGAGGTAAGAGAATGCCATTGTGATATGATCTGTGAGTTGAGTGTCCTAAAGTCTGTTATATATTTTCGATGAATCGGGAAAGCGGAACGTCCTCTCTGAGCAAATTGCAGATTTTCGTGGATACGCTTGTAGAGAACTGGATGTTTTTGACTAAAGGAGATTGTGTAGAGAAATGGCCATTTTTGACTAGAAGAGTGTGATGGTCTTAATGAGCTAGACCCAAGATCTAAAGGGACTCTTTTACATTTTCACTCGCTATAAAACATGTGAACTTAGATAATAAATATGCATTGAAATAGGCTTCCATGTTTAAATAAGAGAGCGTAATTCTTTTATAAGCTAGGTCAAAGGAAGAAAGAATCCGAAATAAGGGCATTCTTCAAATTCATCAGACTTACCCTCCAATGAGGAGCATTTCCTTTTTGGGAGAATCTCATACTCATTCACAGAAGAGCAAAGTGCATAAGTGGAAAATAATATGTTAGGCATGGGCTCTTTCTTTTAAGCCAAAGTAATAGCTACAGCTGACATTTAGTTGTGTGTGTCGTGTGCGTTGGACCTATGCAATAGAACATTTAATCTTTGTTAGTCTTCACGAATCCGTACAGCACTTCTCTGAAGGCTAGTATTGCAGTTTTTGTCACTGTTTAGATGAGGAAATGACTGGGAGAGCTTTAAGTCGCACACCTGAGGCCACAGAACAGGGAGATTCTTGCCCTGAGACCCTCGCTGTGTGGTTGCAGACTGCACTGTGCAGTCCCTTTCTGTACCAGAGTGCTGCGGCAAGTCACCCTCATGGACTCAGAGCTAAGGTTTGTCTCCCAAGGCAGTCTCTTCGTGGCACCCAGGGGCCAGTTAAAAACAAGGCTGGATCGGGCCATCCTCTCCCCAATGCCCTCGGGTCTCTCGGAACATAAACCGGAGCCTGTAGGAGGGCTCAGCTTTTCGAATGCACTTGGTGTGGCTCCAGTAGCAACCCACCCTGTCTCCTTCCACTCTCCCTGTCCCCCTCTGCTGCCCCAGGACCTTTGCACTTCCCTCTGCCTGGAATGCTCTTCTCCAGGTTATCCGAATGGCCTCTTCCTCACTCTCTAGGTCAGCTCTCAAATGTCCACCCTTCTGCCCTCTGAGTTCCCTCTCTGCAGGTTATGTCTTCCTAGCACTTACCTCCACCTGACACATACACATGTTTGGTTTTCCTGCATTGACTAGAGTGTAAATGCCACGAGAACAAGGATTCTGTTCAATGGTTTGTTCCCTGCAGTGATCTCAGAGTTTAGAACCGTGCTTGTCATAAATACGCGCTCAAAAAATGTTGAATGGTCGCCGAGTCATGAACCCTCTATATGTTGGGACCAAACAAAAGTAGAGCAAGGGTTTCTAGAAACAGAATGATTGAGTCCAAAGTTGGGCTCGAGTTTGGTTGATGGTATTCACATATTCAAAGAGTGCATTGATCACTGCAGAAATGGTTGGATCTAGCACAGAGGAAAAGGTGAATCCATTCTTGGCGGCAGACATTGACGCAGGCAGTTCAACACGCTGTGCTGCTCTAAGGTGGGCCTTCAACAATGGAATTACACGGCTCGCTCTCTGTGTTCTGATCCTGGGCTTGCGAGCAGCCTCTGATTGTAAGTGGCTTCCCCCTCACTTCTCTAGAGAAAGGATGCCCACTGGAGAGTTCAGGTGTCTGTCTCTTTGGCAGGGGTTTGTCTTGCCATGCAGGACTGCACGGCATCCTGTTTGTAAGTGGCTTCTTACGCGTGCCTTGCAGTGAGAGTGTGTTCTGGCCAGAGGATGCTAAGTCTGGCCCTGGGCAGTGGTCTCTCACTATAAGTGGAGAAATTGCCCTTCTGGTTTTATGCCTCAGTCTCTGAGTTGGGTTATGGTGAGTCAATCTCAAATTTCTAAACACTCATCTACCTGGGCCCCTGGCGTTCAGGGTCAGACTGTAATGCTGGGCCCTTCTCTAAGGCAGAGGCCCTCCTCACAAGGACTCTGGGAGCCGACGCTCCCGGGACCGCAGCTACCAAAGCTGGTTAATTACACGAATAAACCTTCATCTTCTCAAAGTGCCACTGCAGAAGTTCCATGAAGAGACCCTCGAGTTTTCTATGCAAAAACACCCTCATGAGGGAAACGATGTGGAGATGTATGCAAAAATCCTGTTATTGTCTGTAATTTTTTCTCTGTGTCCTTCTTTATTTTTCTTCTGTGTGTTCTTTTATTCCATGTTGTTTCTACTCCCTCCAGGAATAATTTCTATATTATGTGCATATTTTTTTCCCAAAACTATTTTCTGTACTTTATTATCTAGAAGCCACCTCCAGACTCAAGGAAATGGGATTGTAGGGACATTATGTGGCTTTAGTGGTTCTGAGGGGTTTGGAGAGACCCCGTTGATGTGGTGAGAGCATCACAGCCTGGCACCAGCCACTGTGCCCTCGTGTCCGAGGACCATTTTCTGCCAGGATCCAAGAGGCCCAGCCTCTTATCCAAGCTGCAGGGTAGAGCAGGGAGCCCTGGGTGTCATGCCGGGCTCATTTCTACAGCAACCTTCTTTAACCAGAAGTGGGACACAGGCTGGCCTGTGGCCATTTGCTCCTGCAGCTGTGACCTGATATAACCCTACGAGTCCCCGTCCCGCGTTCGGGCTCGGTACAGGGAGATCCGAAAGCCGCCTTCCCCTGCCAGTGTGCCCAAAACTCACCACAGGCTGGCTTCACTCAGTCTCCAAGGAAAGAGCACATTTCTCACCAGTTGCAACAGAAATCTTTTTCAGTTATAGAAGACAAATATTGTTTTTATAAAGCGGGAGACTCTTAAAGATAAAAACCAAACCAGCTTCAGACTCTTCCCTCATTATTGACAGATCCCTGCTGGTTCTATAGCATGGATAGAGACAGAGAAATCAAGAATAAGTGCTCTTGTGGGAGAGGGAGTCTCTTTTCACTTGGCAGGAGCCACACAGACATTTAAAGCTTCCAGAAGTGGCTTCAGAGATCATCTGGGATCTAGTCGTGGCAGGGCGATAAAATATGCCCACTTGTTTAGACTGCTCCCTGCTTCTAGCTCTCCGGAGGTCTCGGGGACCCTCCCTCCCGCTGACAGCTTGGGAGCCCTTTGCATTTTTGGGGAAGGGACGGGGGAAGAGGGGAGCAGGGTTGAGAGGACGAGGTGAGGTGGGTATCGCGGTGTGCAGCTGTACGATTCAGGGCTGCTGTCCCTCCCGCTTCCTGCGGCCACCTCATCTCGGGTGGGGGGGGGCACTGCAGCAGTTAGGGCTGTCCAGAGAAATAGGACTGGTAGGAGACAGGGGTGTATGCGTGTATTTGTGTGTGTGAGTGAGTTATCTGCATACATACACACATATCCACATCTCTATGATTTGAAGGAGTTGGCTCATGTGATTGTGGAGGCTGGCGAGAAAAAATCTGCAGGACAGGCCAGCAGCCCAGAGACGCAGGGAAGAGTTGGTAGTGCATTTCAAGTCCAAGGGCCATCTGCTGGCATGATTCCCTCTTCTTCAGGAGCAGTCAGTCTGTTTTTATTAAGGCCTTCAACTGTTTGGATGAGGCCCACCTAACGTTATGAGGGATAATCTGCTTTATGCAAGGTCTGATTTAAATGTTAAGCTCATCTAAAAAAATACTTTCACAGCAATAGCTAGAGTGATGTTTGACCAAATATCCGGGTTCTGTGGCCCAGCCAAGATGCCCCATAAAATTAACCGTCCCCGGCACCCTCCCCTGCCACCAACCGGTGGCTTCCTAGGGCAGGGTCCACCCTTCCCTGTGTCTCCCCAGCACACGATCCCAGTGAAACCAGGGCAGGGCAGATAGGAACAGGGACAATCCAACACGAATTCGTTTGGGCACCTCAATTTAGGAGTTTTTTTGAAATCGTAGGATTATTTTTTGGTTTTTTTTGCCTTCAAAGTTACTTCTCTATAAATCCTCCATGAGAGAAGGAGGAGGGAAAACAGTGACATTTGGGGTTGATCTGTATGTGTTTATGACCGAACCAAGTTGTCTGTTGTGTTCGGTCAGTGAAGATGAAGGAACAGAGCGCGAAGCCTTTTTGTAGATTCCTTTGTTTAATTTAAAATTCACAGACTAGGCATCAGAGGCAGAGTTTTCACTTTTATAAAGAATTTGTGGTCTTACCGGAAACAAATTACCCAACACGATGACAGGCATTGAAGTTACTGAAATCCTGAAGATCACTTCACTGTCGAGTTGAGAGCAAGGTGGTGTTTCGACTTCTGAAAACTATCCATTTCCAAAGCACTGAGTAAGTCCTGAGATCAGCATATTGCAATCCTAAAAACCCAATAGATGTAGGTTGGAAGTGATATTAATTTCCTCATGAGAGCACCCGCTCTAAGCAATGAGCAACAGAACTTAAAATTTTAAAAATAAAATTAAAAAATAAAAGGTATATAAGAGAAAAATTAGAGATTAATAGAGAGAGCATAAATAGAAAATGATAAAAGTTTTATCAGAGTACAGATGTAGAATGTTCTTTCATAAAGATACAATGTGCCACAGCCTGAATACAATCTATCTACTTAACAATCATGCATATTTTAGAGTGTGATTATTATAAACTTTAAAGGCCTATTCTTTTGCTTCTATAATGGCAATTTTAAGGAAAACTTTGTATCTGTTTCAACATTAAAAGAGTATCAACTTAAGGGTTTATCTTTACAACAACTTGGATCAAAGCTTTTATAACTCCTATTAAAAATATTGTTAAATGCTTGTGATCCCTGAATGGATACAAGTTTGACACATAAGACGTGTGGTGGTTTAGAACAGAGTTAATTAACAGATGCATCTTTTCATACATAGCCCTTAGCACTGTTTTTTTTATTATAACGAAAGGAAATAGATTATTTAGTTCTTTCTCTTCTTCCATGTTTAATATGAAGGAACACTGATCATATGAACAGACTGTGTGAGTACAGGATTGCTATTAAAAAGGAACCCACCTTTTTATTCTAGTCCAAACTGTTGTATTCTAGTCCAAACTGTTAACTACAGGAACAGTAATGTTGTGTTATTATATTTAGGAATGAATGTAAACATGATTCATTTCTTTAATAAATATTTATTGACTTCAGTTCTGTGCTAGACACATATTCTACGTGCTGTGAAGTCAGCAGTTGACAAGACTCCACCCTGGAACTTCCATTCTAGCGAAACTTGCTCAAACATTCCCGGGAGCAGCACCTCACTCAGGAAGACATTGAGAGAAGATAATTCAGGCTCTGGTTCTTAATTATGTAAATATACAGTAGAGGCCTGAAAACACATTTTCCATTAATCTATTTTTCCAGATAGCCTTTTCTCCCTTATTAACAATGCCAATTTCATTTCCCAAGTAGCCTAATAAAAAATATAAATTGACGAAGTTTGTCTACTTATTGTAAGACTAGGTTACCATAAAAATTGTGCCCTTTCTCTACAAGTATGATGAAACTTTCATCATTTTTTGAACATTTGCTAAAGGCTTTCTTTCCTGACATCATTTATTTATCCACTGGCATCTCACTCGGATTCAATGATTCTGTAACAATGCAATTTAAAAAATCTAACAGAGGGAGTTCCATTTTCTGCTAGTAAAATATAGATTCATAGGGTATTAGAGCTGTAGGTCCCTGAGAGATCATCCAGTTGTGTTTAGAAATGAACAATTAGGGACGAAGACGCTGCGGCCCGGAGACCGTGAGTGGTCTGCGAGCAGGCAACTCCTCGGTGCCAGAGCAGTCATTGCTGCAGCCCTGGTCTCCTGCGCCTGTGTAGGATCCGTACCGTGATGTGAGGTTTTCTGACTGAGCTTCTGATCATCTGTCACAGGTTACAGACCACTCTGGAAAAGAAGAATTCTGCTCTCCTCCCTACACTCACTACGAAGTCCCTCCGACTTTCTACCGGTCGGCCATGCTCCTCAAACCCCAGCTGGGACTGGGCGCGATGTCCCGGTTGCCTTCTGCAAAGAGCAGGATTCTGATCGCGAGTCAGAGGTCTTCGGCGAGCGCCATCCACCCGCCAGGGCCCATAGCGACAGCTGCCAGTCTCTACGCGTCGGACCCTTCAGGTAACCAGGCCAGCAGTTGCTGCCTCTTCCTGCTGTACATTTAAATAGCGAGCATGTAAAAGGGTGGGAACTGCCTAACATGTGCAAGCCTCTCATCCTGTAAGAGGGGCCTTTTCCTGTTCTTCCATCTGTCTGTAGATACAGACATTGGTGAAAACTCATCTGTCTGCAACTGTCATCCTCCACGTTCCTTTAAAACAGTGGCCCTTGTCACCACCACCTGGCCTGTTGTAGTTTCTTTCTTCTCTAAGACTCCCTGCAGACCAGGGCTCAGAAAGGTTTTCTGTCAAGGGCCAGATAGCAAATATTTTAGAGTTTATGGGTCATAACAGCTCACAGTCATAAATACTCACCTCTTCCTTTGTAGCATGAAAGCAGCCACAGGTAATAGGTGAATGAACAGGTGTGGCCACGTTCCGATACAACTTAATTTATAAAAACAAGCAGGGGGCTTGATCAGCCCTCAGGCTGGAATTTGTCAAAGAGATCTTCCTAAAGTTTAGCATTGGCTGCATCACTCTTTTCGTCTGCTCAAGAATCTTGAACACCCCCTCCTAGCTCGCAGAGCACCCTGCCACCTTCCCCAGCCAGAGTCATCCCTGATGTTCTTGGCACTTCTCCACTCTCTTTCCTCCTTTCTTCCGCTCCTTGCCGTTTTCTCCAGGACTTATGTATTATTTTATTATAGAAATAATACATGCAAAATATTTGGAATATAGACAAATATGAAGAAAAAACTAATAATACATGTAATTTTTAGCACTTAGCTAGTGTTGATATTATGGACTATTTTCGTTCAGTGTATTTTTTTTCTATGCCAATAGTTGAAATAACACAGTGTAAATTTCATTTTTTCCCAGGAATATTATATTGTATACATTTCCTATGCCATCAAAATGTTTCAGAAATATTTTAATGGAGTATAACATTTTGTTTTGTTCATGCGTTCATTTATTCAACAAATTTTGGATGCTTATTATGTGTAGATTGAGGACTATACATGAAGAAAACACAGAGAGCTCCTGCCTTCATACAACTTATAGTCTAATGGATGAAATGGACAATAAAAAATAAGCTCAAAAATAAATACATAATTATAAATTTGATCAATGTTATAAAAGCAAAGAACATAGTGTTTTGAGAAATTGTAAGAGAAGAGTAATATGGATGGGACGGAAGTACTTTAGGGATGGCCTTTTTGAGGAAGTGGGGAGCGTGGGTGGCCAAGGGGCTAATACCAGAATTGATTTAATCATTCTCCAATTACTGGCAATTAGGTTCTGCTTACTTTTACACTATTTTAAATAATGCTGCAATTTGCATCTTTGTGTATGACTATTTGTCTTAATTTTGTTTTCCTTGGATAGATTATTTGAAGTGTAATTATTGGATAAAAGCATATCCCAACATTTTTTAAGGCCAACTAACTTTCTAGAAAACTTGTAACAATTGTTTTCATACTAACGTTTCTTGAGAGTACTTGACAGTTTGAGTACTACCATTGGTATTATTATTATTGCATTTATTTTATTATTATTGGGAGAGATATTTTTTCATTTGTTTGCCATTATATTGTGAATTGTCATCACTCAGGTAATTATTGGTGGTCTTAATAATTTTTTCATAAGCACTTCTGTTAAAGAAATCTCATTCTTTAATGGTTCTCATGACATATGTATATTGTGATGGACTTTCCTGTTGTCAGAGCTGGTACCAGTCAATTATGTGACTCTGTCACTCACTCAACAGTGACTACTGAGGAACTGAGGGACTAAAGGACTGCCAGCACTGTTCTTGGTGGGGGACATAAATTAGTGAAAATAGTCAAAAATCCTTGCCCTTGTGGAGCTTAAATTTTAGAATGGGGGCAGACTTTATTTTTTTTAAACAAAGTAAGTAAATAAATTATATGGTCTACTGGGAAAAGTAAATAGTATTGGAGAAAATTAAGCACTAGAGAAGGGGAATGGGGATTTGGGACAGAGAGGAGGGGGATTATAAGTTTAAATTGGGTGGCTGGAAAAGGCCTCTCTAAGAAGGTGACCTTTAAACCAATTTCCAACAGAGGTGAGGGAGAGAACCACATCGATATATAGGATAGAGCATTCCAGGCAGAGGGAGGAGCTGGGGCAAAGGCCCTGAGGTGGCAAGAGGGCTGGGGAGGCAGGAGCAGAGTTGGAACAGGAGTTTGAGGAGGATGAGGATGGAGAGGGGCTGGTTTGGAGGGCATGGAGGGTTGCATAAGGCCTAAGAACTACTGGAGGGATTTGACTGCTACTCTGAGTAAGAAACAAAATCACTGAGGGCTCAGAGCTGGGGTGACGTGATCTGACTCTTGTTTAGTCAGGATCTCTCTGACTCCCACGTTGAGAACACACTCTCAGGGACAGAACAGGAGAACAGTCAACAAGTGCGGTAATGACCCGGGTGAGAGAGGGCAGGGTCGTGGGCCACATGGTGCTGAGGGACAGTGAGGAGGTATGGTGAGCAGGAGTGCCTGGCTGGATGTGGGCTGAAAGAGGAAAGGAGCTGTGGAGGAGGACTCCAGTGTTTTGGCTGGAGCCGCTGGAGAATGGAGTTGCCATACAGAGTGGTGGGGAGAGATGGGCATAGAAGGGCTGGTAGGAGCCACACGAGGACATGTGGAGGTTGGGATGCCTTTGGTCGTCCTACAAGATAAAGCACTGGATCCGTGGGACTAGAGTTTGGAGGACAGGACTGCTGGAGATAGGAGGTATTAGCTGACAGTAGAGAGGGCGTGGGTGAGGCTACGATGTTACTGAAAACTCAGCCACTTGCTCATGAGGCCGAATCAGAAGAACGAGGACAAGTGGTTTGGGGAAGAAGAAAAGAGAGTTTACTTTGCTAAGTAGGAAAAATGGTAGACCTTCTCATCTCAAAATCCCAAATTTCCTGAACATAGGCAGAAACACAGAGCTTTTAAAGGGAGGGTTCTCAGCTTCAGGCCACTACTGTGGTTAACTATTCTAATCTCCCATCTCTTGCCAAGGACAAGCCCACCTAGGGGGCTGGCACCACCTGGGAGTTTTAACAAAAGACTTAACCTGCCTCAGGGATGCAGGCCAGGCTACAGTTCCCAAAAAGAGTGGGGAAACTTTTAAAGAGATAGAAAATCTTTTTCTTTTTTCCCAGGCCCTTCCCTGTTACAATGACACTCCCCTTCCCTGGGTTCAGTTGCCGTCCAGCATCAGCTCACCTTCATTTCTGCGTTATAAACTTGACATGAACCGAAATTACATGCCTTTGAAATAGTATGATGTAATAGTATGATGTTCATATTTTACTTTATGCACAAAATGTAGAATAAATTCGAATCCCTAAATATAGACTTAGTTGGGATTCATCTTGTCATGGTCAAGGTGTTAAGAACATACCACTTGCATAAAAACACTGCTACTGATAGAGGTGGACGGACCAGGTGCTCCTGAGGCTGGCTTATTTGTAGTCACACATTTGCGACAGGGTGTCACTTTTCCAAAGCTCAGTTCAGCCCTTGGAAGTACCCATGGGGAAGGTTCCCCCAGCCCTACTTCTGTAGGATTCCAATGCTTTCCATTGGGCTTCTGGGGGCCCTCATTTAGAGAACAGTGTACGTCCCCATGAGTAATCACTGGAGACCCAGCACAGCTGCTGACACTGGCGGTTGTCACTCCTACAGGACATGGAAGATGTCAGATCCCTCCTTGGTGCTGTTGAAGGGATCCGCTTGGCAGAGGCGCTGGGACAGATGACGAGAGGTTCTTGCTTCAGAGAGTTGGGGGTTTAGAGGGCAGTGACTCAGCGCACGGGGCTCCTGGGCACTTGGGCTGTGCCAGTGGCCCTTGGCTTGGCCTGCTCACCTGGCAGACTGCCCCCTTCCCCGGCAATTTTGCTAATGTCCCCCAAGCCTCTAGCACCTGCTCTGGCAATGAGGCTCACTGTTTAGCTTCTTTTCTTTCTTCAGAAACCCTTCCGTTTTTTGCAGAGATAATCGTTTTCTTCACAACCTGTTTTCTTTTTATCTTACAATAGACTTAAATGGTCCACTAAATGCAGTGTCAAAGTCATTATCCATCAGAAACTATTGATAGTGTCCTTTGACTTGAGAAGTAGGAGGGCTTAACTTTCAAACTCTCCCAGGAAATGAAGGTAAATACATGCATGCTACCTGTCTGGAATAATAAAGAAAAAGAAAACCCAAACACACATTCCTGTTCTCAACCCCCACACTAGACCATATCTGTTAACTGACTGTGCCAGATCTTTCTTTATTTGATGAAATATAAATTTTTTTATATATATAAAAAATTATATCTTTATATCTTTATTTTATAAAATAATGAGAAAACCAACTTTTGTGGATTTTCTGGACCTTAGAATTAGGGCCCAGGGACTGGCCATCTGTTTTTGTAAATAGATTTTATTACAACACATCCACACCCTTTTGTTTGCTTGCTGCTTTCAGAATTGAGTCATTGTGACAGAGACAGGATTTTGCCCAGGAGCCGAAAACATTTACTGTCTGGCCCTTTAAGTAAAAGTTTGTTGACCCCTGTGTTAGGGTCCTTAGGATATCACCAGGTTACCCTTCAGAGTCATACTGTTGTGGCTGAAAAAGTGTATGGCAGATTTCAAAACTCTTTGGCTGTCGAAAATCTAGGGTATGGGTAAGTCTAAGGTATGGGAGACAAGGTGAATTTATCAATGTAGTTTACCTAAATCTATTCACAAGCATATCCTTTTTTGGTTGGTTGGTTTTTCTGGAGAAGTGAGCTGTCCCAACACAAGGCCACAGGGCTGTGCTGGAGACCTGGCCAGGGTCACATCTGTGCAGCTGTCTGTCACACACCAAACATCATCCAGATAAACAGAGTCCCTGGGCTGAGACACGCAGCAAGGAATCTAACAAGTGACTATTAAAAGAGTCTCCAGAACTGTTCTCTCTCTCTTTTCAAGACCCTTTATGATTTTCTCCTTAAGGTGATTTTAAGATGGTGAAATTAAGAAGTCTTGGCCATTTTTTTCTCAAAAATGCCCCCACCCCAACCCCTGCCAAAACAGCAAGAGAACCATGGAAACATCGTCTTTAACAGATCTAGAAACATGCATGTCTCCAACTATAATAACCAAGGAAGGGTTGTCAAGTGCAGAAAATGCAAAGAGGATGCTTTCAGCTGCAGATCCCAGGACAGGTCAGCAGAGCCCACAGGTGGCAGGTCGGGGCTTGCCCTTGGGGAAGCCAGGAATCCGATGTCAGATGTCATGTCAGAGCAATGGGGCAGAGTAGGTGGGCGGGAGGCAGGTGTGTCCATGGCCATTGATTTCCCTACAGAGCAGCAGGGTGGCAGGGCTGAGCGAGAAAACACACATCTTCACAATGACCAACCAGTGAGGTTGCTGTTGTGAGACTATAAACTGCAGGCAGCTCTACAGCTGCCAACTTGACTTTTCTGGAGAGAAGCAGAGGTTGAAAAAGAGCCTGTGACTCACACATACACGTCCGGTCCTAAGGAGCCTCTCTGAGGAGGAGTGGGAGTTCCTGCCAGCTTGGAACCCAGCTCTGGGCCCTTCCTGCATGGACTGATGAAACAGCTGGACAGGAAGAACTTGCTTCTGCATGCCCCTTTTCTCCTCATTTGCATGCACGCACGCACAAGGCCCTGGCTTTGGAGCCTGGGCCCCTAGGAAATCTCCAAAATGTTTTCTTTTTCTGTTTCTCTCCCTTTCTCTTTTATGGTCTCATTTCCATAACATTTTATGGAACTAGGGACCCATTTTGCCTGTTACGGTGCAAAATGAAGTAAAGCAACTTGAGCAACTCCTAGGGCTCAGAAGGGCCAGAGAATAAGAAGACATTCCAGTCTATACCTCCTTCTTACAAAGCAAGTGGCCCAGTTCCTAAGCACTCTAGAAATCTCACTTTCCCCTTCTCTCCTTATCTCTCATAGCCTACACCTTTTCCGGGGCCTCTCCTTTCTACCTGGTTCTCATATATCTCCCAGGAGTGCTCCGGATGTCCCCCCGACACCCACTCCGGTCAGGGCCTTCTCAACCTCCCACCCCCATACCCAGCTTCACCCATGCTGGACACAGAGTGGCCACCAGACCTTCCACCCTGGTCCCACCCCTGCCCTGTGCTCCCTGAGAGGAGGACAGGGAGGCTCTGGACTCTCTGCTTATGTCTTACAAAGCTTTGAGGACATGCCATGTTGCTTCCTTTTGGCCCTCACTCATCTTCTCATAAGGTGAGGTCTTCCTGTCTAGCTGTCTACACAGGAAGTGCGTTCCAGGCAGAGGAAACAGCACACATGAAGGCCCTGAAGCAGGACCAAGCCTGGCACACCAGAGAACAGGAATGAAGCCAGCAGGCTGGAGTAAGGGCAAGGAAAATAGCAGGGAAGAAGGTCGGAGATGGGAGAGGGGCAGATTACACAGGGCCCGATGGCCCAGGCAAGGAGTTCAGGTTTTAACTGCAGTGTGGTGGGAAGCCCCTGAAAGCTTTAAACATGGTCTGACTCATGTTTTACAAAGATCACCCTGGGTAGTCTGTGTGGAATAGAAGAGGTGACAGCAGAAATGAGGAAGCCAATGGGGAGCTGGTACAGTTGTGCAGATGCTGACAGCTGGGAGGATGGAAGGAGAAAGGGATGGGATTGCTGGGTTGGAGGCAGAGCCAGTAGGGCTGGGCATTGAGGGTGGGTGATCAGGAAAGAGCAGGAACAGTCATGACTGCTAGAATTTGGCTTGAGCCACTGGGTGGATGGTGATGCTATCTATTCACATAAGTTGACTAGCCAGGGGTGTGGTGGAGGGACCAGGCCTGCGAGGAAATATGAAGAGTCCCATTTTGGAAATTCTAGTGGAGTTTAGATACAGATAATTAGATATTATGAGTCAGGGGTTCTTGGAGGGGTCGGGGTTGGAGATTGAAATTTAGGGTTCACCAGATGCTAACTAAAGTCAGGGGGTGCATCTAGAGAAAAGGTATTCCAGGAAGGGGCCTGAGAACACCCCAACATTTAGAGATCTAGCGAGAAGAGGAGAAGCAGTGTCCAGTGTGGAAGGTGGAAAACTAGAAGAATGTGGTGGGTGTCCGGGAAGCCACAAGATAACAGGATCTCAGAGAAGCAAGGAGCAGTCAACAGTTTTGAATGCCACTGAGGGAGGGCAGTTCAAGGGAGAGAAAGGATCCGTGAATTTGGAAACATGGGAACCACTGATTATCTTTACAGGGCAATTTAAGTGGAGTACTGGGGACAGAGCCTCATTTGCCAGGTAGAAGGCAGTCGATACCCAAGTGCAGCCAATTCAAGCTTATGAGATGTGAGAAGCAAATAGCAAACATGGCCAGATACAACTTGCAGTTCTTTCGTGATTTGGGGGATGAGAGTGATTCTGTTACGGTCAGGGATTCTGAAAAACACTTATGATAGTTGGAATGACAATCTGGAATGACGACACGATGTGCAGAATTTCCTTGAAAACTGTGTGTCTATTGACTATGACCCAAACAAACACAGCATGTCAGCTCTACCCAGATGGGTTATGGGCCACACAAACACAAAATCTGTTGGCTTTTCAGGCAATTGACACTTCTATCTTATTGCTGTCAGTGTACAAACTGTTATCTGCAGTCATTTTTTCAGGTCTATTTGCTCCACTTTTAGAAAATCAAAGCAGCTGGAAAAGAGGAAGTATAGATAAGCAAGGAAACTGAAAGTGGTCCTGGCTAATGGGCAGGGCATCTGAATCACTGACTACCTCGGAGTCTCGGGAGAGAAATAGGAGTTAAGTGTCGTCACAAACAATACAGTGCACCTGTTGCAAAGCCGAGGGGCAAACAGTTCCTGTGACTTGCCTCAGGGAAAGTAAAATGATAACTGGTTTTGAGGCTGAGCTTTTATACAGAATTATTTTGACAACTAAGTACAATGCTGATGAAGATGACAATTAATTATAACTATGTGGTGTGATTATTATATAAAACAATATTTTATGTAAACTGCAAACAACCCTGTGAGATAGTTTCTGTTTGTTTGTTTTCTGTTTCATGGATAAGGAGAGGGTTTTACAGACGAGGCTCAGGGAGGCTAAGTCACCCTGACAAGATGGCAAGTCTAGTAATTCAGAGTAGTGTCACCCAAGCGGAGATCTGTGTGGTTATTAGTTCCTGTTAATCAGCAGGATGACTGAGCATCGCCACTCAGCTGCAACTGGAGGGCCCAATGCACTCTTCCCCAGGGGCAGAATACGTAGGATCAGTTTGGGAAGGTTTGTAAGTCAAGGCCAAACCTAGATAAATTTGTATACCTTTGTACCCACAATCAAACACAGAACCCCCAAATTTCCTTTTCTTCTTACCAGAGAGTCCCTTCTCCCACTGTCCCACCCTAGGCAAATACTGATAGCTTTCTGTCACTCTCAGTTATGTTTGTGTGTTTTAAACTTGCATATAAATGAAATCATAGCATGTGTACTCTTTTTGTATCTTGTGTCTATCACTTATCTTAATGTTACTGACATCCACTCAAGCTGTTAAGTGTATCTGTAGTTCATTCCTTTTATTGCTGAGTATTATATGGTTGTATTACCACAATTGGATTATCCACTCACCTATTGATAGATATTTGGGTTATTTTCAGTTTTGGCTCTCAGGAATGAAGGCCTGCTGCCTGTTATCATCAAGAAAGTTTTATTGGAATGCAACCATGTGTTTTCATTTATGGCTGCTTTCACACTGCAATGATAGATTTGAATAGCTGCAACATAGGTGTCATGGCTTATAGAGCCTAACCTATTTACTATGTTGCCCTTTACAGAAAATGTTTGTCAATCTATGCCCTAGGAGTTTGATATATAGCTCTACCCTTAAATAATATTTTGTCATTTAATATATAAACACCTCAGTATAGTAAACTTTCCTCTCTCCTGTTTTCTGTGGTATTTTTAAATACATTTTTCTTTTTCTCTTCTTTTTTTTTTTGACAAAGTCTTGCTCTGTCCTCCCATGTAGTGGCATCATCATAGCTCACTGCAACTTCAAATTCCTGGGCTCAAGGGATCATCCTGCCTCAGCCTCCCAAGTAGCTGGAACTATAGGTGCACACCATAACACCTGGATAAGGGGATAATTTTTTTTATTTTTAGTAGGGATGAGGTCTTGCTCTTGCTCAGGCTGGTCTTGAACTCCTGAGCTCAAGCAATCCTCCTGCCTTGGCTTCTTAGAGTGCTAGGGTTACAGGTGTGAGCCACCATGCCCGGATGATACATTTTATTTCTACATACATTATAAACCCCACAATTTATTGTTTTTAATTTTTTTAAAACAAACAATTGATCATATTTTTTAAATATTTTAAAATGTGGGAAAATATTTGTTTTTTTAAACCTCATATTTTACTATTTCTGTTGCTCTTCATTCTTTTGTTTGATCCCTATTTCTATCTGGTATCATTTTTCATGTGCTGGAAGAAATGTCTGTAACATTTCTTGTTGTACAGGATTCTGGTGTTGAATTCTTTTATTATTTGTAACACTATAAAAGTATTTATTTTACCTTCACTTTTAAAACATATTTTCATTGAATACAGAAATCTAGGTTGACAGTTTTTTCTATTAACACTTTGAAGATTTCATTCCATTGTCTTTTGGTTTGCATAGTTTCAGACAAAATGTCTGGTGTATTTTTTGTCTCTGTTTTTAAGATTTTCTTTTTATTACTGGTTTTCAGCAGTTTATCATGTGCTTTGGGTTGGTTTTCTTTATGTTTATTCTGTTTGGTGTTCATTATATTTCTTTGACATGTGGATTTATATTATCAAATGTGGAAATTTTTGCTATGATTTCTTTATATGCTTTATTGTCAGCATATATATGTTACTTTGATAAGTCACTGAGGCTCTGTTAATTTATGTTCAGTCTTTTTTCCTCTCTGTGCTTCATTTTTTATAGTTTTATTGCTATGTCTTTAAATTCACTGATCTTTTCTTCTGTGATATCTAATGTGCCCATAATTTCATCTTGTCTATTTCTTTTTCATTTCAGATATTGTATATTTTATTTTGTGACATTCCATTTGGGTCTTTTAAATATGTTTTACTTCTCTTCTTATTATGTTCAGGTTTAAGTCTACATCTTTGATCATATGGAGCCTATTTATAATAACTTTTAAAATTCTTTTGTTATGTCATCATCTGTTATTTTTAAATCTATTTCTATTGACATGCGTTTCTCTTGCTTATCAGTCTCATTCTCCTGTTTCTTCTTATTTCTAGTAATTTTGATTGGATCCTGGACATCGTGAATTTTACCTTGTTTGATTTTGCATTCTGTTCTATCTCCTTAAAGAGTATTGAACTCATTCTAGCAGGCAGTTTACTTATTTATCAATTAGTTTGATCCTTTTAAGGCTTATTATAATTTCTTTTCCTTTTTTTTTTGGTCTTTTTTTTTTATTTCAGCATATTATGGGGGTACAAATTTTAAGGTTTCAATAAATGCCCTTCCCCCCCTCCCCCCACAAGTCTGAGTTTCCAGCATGACCATCCCCCAGATGGTGCACATCTCACTCATTATGTATGTATATACCCGCCCTCCTCCCCCCTCCCCCCTGCCCAATACCCTATTACTGTAGTACCTATGTGTCCACTTAGGTGCTGCTCAGTTAATACCAGTTTGCTGGTG